>ML421336.1:0-24026 GCA_005239525.1 Nicotiana knightiana | reverse complement strand
GGCCCCCCCCCCCCCCCGCACTTTTGTCTTAAAGTCAATCATTTTATTTGCCCAATTTTTGTGTCTTCTCCTTGTTTAGACTAATTCATATAATTCGAGTTCAGCCAGGATCCAACGTTGTGGACCTCGGGGAGTGCCTAACACCTTCTCCTCGAGGTAATTTGGGCCCTTACCCGATCTTTGGTGACGCAACTGGTTAATCCAGAGTTATCTGCAGATAGGTGTCCTAACACACCTTAATCCGTTAGGTGGCGACTCTCTCTTTTAACACCCTTCCTTAAAATAGTTTTCACGTGTCGAAACCCGATTTCGCGAGAAAAAGGGGCGCGACAACATGTCGACTCTGCTTGGGATATATTTTAGTCTCTTACCATAGCGAACTTGGTCTATATGAATTAATCTCTTCCGATAAGCGTGTTTTTATTATTTTGTTGTTACTTGAATACCCCGCTCCCATTTTCCCTTTTATTTATACATGCACACCCTCTTCCCTATTTCCCTTTTATATGAACTCGTATGCAACTCTTCGCTTAATTTGGTTACAATGTGCATTTCCCCTTTATTTCCTAATCATGTTCAATGGCTCCAAACTTTCAAAATTTGCTATATCATTTCTCTCCCAATCCTTACCCCGTTATTTGCTTTATTACAATTCTTTCACATTACGCGAACTAACTTCTTCCCTGTTTTTCTTTCTTTTCTGTCTTTACGTTTATTAAATACTGCATTTATTGCTTTCATCGTGCAAAATACTTGACAACGTGTTCTTTTATCTTTACATAAAGCATGCTCCACATCATATTCCACTCGTATGTAATTAATACGATAGAGGCACTTAATGAGTGTCTGTGCTCTTCCTAAATCACCCTTTTAAATTTGGAAAGGCTTATTTGCGGTAAAACTAGTCGATCAGTGGTGCAATCGAAGGTTCTGTGCCTTTCACTCTCAAGTTTTCCACTTGAGGGTACCAGTCTAGACTCTTATAGAAACCCTACTATGATGTTAACTGTGCATGCATCATGTCTAAACCTAGTATGGGTAACACGCTATCCGCTTGATAACTCTCCAAGGCAAACCTTGTACAAAGCCCATCGGGATTTCTATAATCCCAATGGGAACAACCATGATATTTGCATTATTTGGAGAAAACGTGTCGATATGCTAATCATTAATGTGTAAATAGTTGAATCCGGAGGGGGAAAGGTCTAACTTTATCTGTTTTGCATAAATGAGGCACGAAGTACCCATGTTCGGCATGGTTCAAAGTATCCCACCTCTGTTGCTAGATTGGTGCGAAAATCTCTCGCCAAGCGAAAAACCATGTGAAAAGAGTTCTTGGGAATTTACCTTCTTTGCTAGACATTCAGCCAAACAATGTACATATCAAGGCCGCTACTATGTTCTGGTATGAAAAAGGGTTGTTTTCCATTTCGGTGACATAGAAATGACTCCCTGGGATAGCCCTGGTATGTTGGTACTGAAAAATTGCATTTCTTGAGGTTTTCTGAAAATGATGGGTCAAGGAGAAAGGATTGACACTCGCTTAGCTATGGTTACTAAGACTGTAATGGAAGGAATTGAGGGACAATCTTACACTATTGTCCCAATGATCGTAGCAGAGATATACCGAGCTTTGGACCATTGCAAGAAAGAATATAGGAATTTTGAGGGTTGCAATGTGTTACTGCAAATATGGTTTTTGGAACATCATCAAAAGGGACAATACCATCAAGAATTTCTGTGGCTGCCATGGAATGACCACATAGCTTTTCACCATCCAAGAAGAATGACTTTTATCCCAGACAGGTTTGCACAACCAGGAAATGCTGTGGGCTGGGTACACTTCTTTAGCAATTTGACTGACGACAAGGTCCATTGGATGTTCGAGTAGTTCCCTACTAGCGAATTTATCACCAGGTCAAGAGATGTTCCTCACCTAGTGCTAATCGGATTAAGGGGTATCTATCCTTATGCTCCTATCAGATTCATGAGGCAAGCTGGAAGGAAACAAGTCATACCACGAGTCTCCAAGATGGTTCACTACAAAGCAGATTTCCAGGGTGATGACATTCCATTCGAGTGCGAGGCACAACACATGTGGCATCTAAAGATCATTGTGGAAAAGGATACCATCGAGCCAGATCGGTATCATGCCGACCATGTGTATTTCTACCCATCATGGTTGGTCGAGGACATAGTAGGAGAAGTCAAGCCAGGGATTGATTTGGGAAATAGGGTCATAGACGACGTGTGTTGGAAAAGGATTTTTGAATCTGAGGCCAGACACTTGGAACAACACAAAGTGGACATGGAAGCAATCAATGAATGGAGAGGAATCGCTACTAAATCAACAGAGAGGTTGGAGTATTTAGAGCAGGGTCTGATGGAGCTTGAGGGGAAGATGAGGAAAAGAATCGTGGATTGTCAGAATGTAGAGGGCAATGAAGGATGACATCTAGCAAGGGTATATCTGTTGTTGGATATGCGCGACCTGGGAAATCTGATCGATGGGGCTAAGAAGGCCAAGCTCAGAGAAGGTCCCTCTGGGACCAAGTAGATTAGAATTGATATTTACTTGTTTTCTAGAGTCATTTTAGAATTCGATTTTAATAAGGCAAATGCCACTAGTAACTCTTTACAATTATTTCCGTTTTGTTAGAGATTTGGGCCATTTATCACATTAATGAAATGATGCAATTATCGGCATTAAGTTTCTCCAAAGCTATATGTCGCTAGGCCTACTTCGGGCACAATGAGGTCCCAAAATTAGGACGCGAATTTATAATTCCACAATACATATTTAAATACTGCAAATATCCTTTCAAAACTCCCTATTAACTCGTTTACCTTTTTGCTTTTCTTTATTTTGATTATTCCCATCCCCTAAGGTTGGTTCGTGCATACTGGCATCATCAGCATATCATACCAGATCTAGAGGTCCTCCTCCTCCAAGTGATCCTAAAAGCACGGGAAAAGTCAAGATGGATGATATGAGTGGTATAAGGAAAGACAACGCTACACACGCAGAGAATTTTGAGACTTTAGATGGTCGGAGTACTCCAACACAGAATGATTTGGTTTTATGGTTGGAGCAGAAGATACTGGAGTTACAAGGGGAACTTGAGCAGGTTCGCAACTTGGCAAACCTTTCCCTCACCTTGAATGTCCCATATATCAACCAACAGAATTCCCAAAACCCAACGCCTCCTTAAAACACACCAAACCAGCATCCGTAAAATCCTCCCGCACCACATCAATACGCCACGCCTCCCTAAAATCCTAATCCTCCAATGGTACCGACTCCTCTTTAACACCAACATCATCTAACCCAATACCCACAAACTACCACCTACCATACTCCTCAAAACACACCACAGCCTACCCCTGATCCAAAAAATTCAACCAATTATCATCACTACACCCAAATCCATGGAATCCACCAAAATAACCCCATATACATAGAAACTCTACCTCACCCTTCACAACAAATCCCATACACACCAGAATCTGCCGAGAAGGACCTGTTCATCAAGAATATGGCGGAGGAACTTAAAAAGCTCACAATTCAAATCGAAGGCGTCGAAGGGGGTAAAGGCATTGAGGGTCTGAACTATGAAGATTTTTGTATTCAACCGGGCGTAGAACAGCCAGAGGGTTACAAACCTCCCAAGTTTGAAATGTTCGACGGAACATGTGACCCAAAGGTGCATCTGAGGACATACTGCGACAAGCTCGTAGGAATTGGTAAAGACAAAGAATCCGCATTAAGTTATTCATGAGAAGCCTCACTGGAGACGCCCTATCTTGGTATATCAGTCAAAATTCAAAGAAGTGGGTTAACTAGGTAAGCATAGCATCAGATTTCATGGATTAATTCAGATTCAATACGGAGAATGCACCAGATGTCTTATATATCTAGAATCTTAAGAAGAAGCCGACAGAGACTTTCCGTGAGTATGCTACTCGGTGGAGATCGGAAGCTGCAAAAGTAAGGTCGGCATTGGAAGAAGAGCAAATGAACAAATTCTTTATCCGGGCCCAGGATTCGCAATACTACGAGAGGTTAATGGTTATTGAAAATCATAAATTCTCCGACATCATCAAATTGTTAGAAAGAATAGAATAAAGAATTAAAAGCGGGATGGTAACCAATTTTGAGGCATTACAAGCTACCAACAAGGCCTTGCAGTCAGGAGGCATATCCAATAAGAAGGAAGTAGGGGCCGTGATGGTAGCCCAGGGTTCGAAATCTCCCCTCACATACCAAACACCTCCACCCACATATCAACCTTCACCTCCCAGATATCCACAACCCGCCACCACTTATCATACTTATAACGCCCAACCAGCATATTACCACTCACCACCAGCCTGCCAAAACTATCAGAAACCCAGAACAAACTTTGACCGCAGACCCCCCAGACAATATACCCTAATTGCCGAACCCATCGATCAATTGTATGAGAGACTGAAAGCTATTGGTTATGTCACTTTTATTCCCGTTGTTGCCATGGAAAACTCCTCTCAATGCGTCAATCCGAATAAGACATGTCCCTACCCCTCCAGGATGAAGGTTCATATCATTGACAATGTTGCACTCTATAGGACATACAGACGTTAATTGATTCCAAGGTTATACAAGCAAAAGAGGTTGCACCAAACGTCCACAACAATCCCCTCCCGGATCATAGGGGCGAGGGGGAAAATACGATAGAAATTGATGAAGAATGGGACCCGGAAGGTTTGCATGAGATAAAAGCAGGAACTATGAACGTAAAGGAGTTGGATGGATCTCAAAGGGCCACAATCAGAGAAACAAACCTTTGCTTCCAAATGGGCCCGACTTGGTTTGATGTCGAATTCCAAGTACTCGACATATATGCGTCATACAATTTACTATTGGGAAGACCTTGGATACATGCGTTGGGGCTATAGCATCCACTCTACACCAAGCTGTGAAGTTCAAATTGAACCATCAGGAGGTATTCATGGATACGGGAGTAATCCCATTTACACCAATCAGACTGTTCCGGTCGTGTAAAATAAAAGGAAGTTGGGTGGAGAGACTTACCATCACATTGAGCGTGTTAATGAAATTGAGAAGGACAAGTGATGGAGTAGCAAAATAGAAAGCATACTGGCATGGACAGGATATGAACCTGGCAAAGAGCTCGGGAAGAATATCCAAGGTATTGCTAAACCAATACAGTTAAAGCGTCACGGTACAGCCTTTGGACTTGGATATCAGTACACCTGGCATGAGTATCAGAATTGGTCGCCACCATGGCACGGTGGCTTACTACCCTCTTGAGCAGCCAATACCATATTTGAGCCAATCCTTACTTTCAAGCTGATATGATGTGGGGATCCAAAGAAGATGAAATGCTAGCTGGTTTAAGGAATCTATTCTTAGAAGAGGAAGACATGGATTGCAGTGTAATAGTTGAGGAGGGGGAGGAAGGCCTCGTCATCCAGACAGTGGAGAAGGGAACTTTCCTCAGGAACTGGAAAGCCACACCATCAAGGGCCCGCCGAGTTCGGGGTAGCCTGGATACTAGTGTCATTTATTTTTGAAAATAATCCTTTTGAGAATTTTAAAACATTTTCAGTATTTCGTTTTGGAAACGTTATTTGAATCATTAAAATCACTTTTTGTTTAACATTTTGATACTTAAAAATGGCTTGTTATTTTATTATTTATTACTATTCTCTATATTTTTCTCTCCACAACATTATTATTTCTTATCTTGATGAACCAACGAATGTGACATGTAATGATACAACGCAACATAAGGATAGTGACTCGGAAGAGATAGAAGAAGAAGATGTAATACCTGAGGAAATTGTCAGAGAAGTTGAGAATTTTAAGAATAAGCCTAAGTCCAACCTAGACGAAACTGAGATAGTCAACTTGGGAGATTCCGAAACAGTCAAAGAGACTCGCATAAGCATTCACTTGTCACCATCAAAAAAAGAAGAGTACACTCGTTTCCTGAAATAATATGAAGACATTTTTGCATGGTGTTATGATGATATGACTGGTTTGAGTACATCCATAGTGGCTCATAAGCTACTTCCCAATCTGATGTGTCCGTCGGTAAAGTAGAAGCTCATAAAGTTGAAGCCAGACATGAGTCTGAAAATCAAGGAGGAAGTCACCAAGCAGATCGAAGCTAAGGTTCTCAGAGTAGTTGAATATCCGACTTGGTTGGCCAACATTGTGCCGGTTCCGAAGAAGGATGGGAAAGTCAGGGTGTGTGTCGACTATCAGGACCTAAACAGAGCAAGTCCCAAAGATGATTTCCCAATACCAAACATACACATACTGATCGACAACTGTGCCAAGCATGAACTCCAATCCGTTGTAGATTGCTTTGCAGGTTATCCCAGATCTGGATGGATGAAGAAGGCCGAGAAAACAACCTTCATTATATAATGGGGAGTATACTGCTACAAAATGATGCCGTTTGTTCTGAAGAATGCTGGGGCCACTTATATGAGGGCCATGACAACTATTTTCCATGACATGATACACAAGGAGATAGAATTATATGCGGATGATATCATCATCAAATCCAAGAAGGGTACAGATCACATAGCAGATTTGAGAAAATTCTTTGATCGGCTTCGAAAGTACAATTTGAAATTGAATCTCGCAAAATGTGTCTTTGGAGTTCCTACCAGAAAGCTATTAGGATTCATCGTTGGCCGCCAAGGAATTGAGGTCAAAGGTCAAGGCTATTCAGGATTTGCCTCCACCAAAGAACAAGAAAGACGTAATGAGTTTCTTGGGGCGTCTCAATTATATCAACCGCTTCATAGCACAATCAACTGTAATATGTGAGCCGATTTTCAAAATGCTAAAGAAGGATGTCGCAACCTGTTGGACTGAAGACTGCCAAAAAGATTTTGAAAAAATCAAAGAATACTTGTCCACACCACTAGTCCTAGTCCCCCCGGAGCCTGGTAGACCACTGCTACTCTACCTCTCTATTTTAGATGGGGCTTTCGGTTGTGTCTTGGGACAACATGATGCGGCAGGAAGGAAAGAAAATGCCATATATTATTTGAGTAAGAAGTTCACACCCTACAAGGTACGGTATTCTCTGATGGAACGCACTTGCTGTGCTCTGACATGGATAGCCCGAAAACTAAGGCACTGCTACTGTGCCTATACCATATATCGGATATCAAGGATGGATCCTTTGAAGTATATGTTCAAAAAGCCCATGCCTACAGGGAAGCTAGAAAAATGGCAGATATTGTTGAGTGACATTTGAAATCATTTATGTGACTCAGAAGGCGGTTAAGGGACAGGCGTTAGCGGATCACCTTGCAGAAAATCTTGTAGGAGGAGAATACGAACCACTAAAAACGTATTTTCCTGATGAAGAAATGTCATTCGTAGGAGAAGATATTTTCGAAGCCTACGATGGGTGCAGAATGTTCTTTGATGGAGCTACAAATTTCAAATGAGTGGGTATTGGAGCTGTTTTGGTGTCAAAACCCGGTCAACATCACCCGGTGTCCGCAAAACTGAGATTTCCGTGCACCAATAATATGGCGGAATATGAGGCTTGCATGTTGGGGCTCAATTTGGCCGTCGACATGAATATATAGGAATTGCTGGTAATTGGCGATTCAGACCTTTTGGTACATCAGGTGAAAGGAGAATGGTCTACAAAGAACACCAAGATATTACCATATCTATATCATGTACAAGAGATGATGAAGAGGTTCACGATGATAGAGTTCAGACATGTCCCGAGAATCCAGAATGAGTTCGCAGACGCACTGGCCACTTTGTCCTCCATGATACAACATCAGTACAAGAATTTCATCGATCCTATTCGGTAAGGATCCATAATCATCCAGCTTACTGTGCTCATGTTGAATAAGAAACAGATGGAAATCCATGGTTTCACGACATCAAGGAGTACTTGGAAAAGGAGAGTACCTAGAGCACGCAAATCATACTCAGAAACGTACGCTCCAGAGATTATCCAACCATTTCTTCCAGAGCGGAGGATTTCTGTATAGAAGGACTCGAGACCTAGGGCTATTACGGTGTGTTGACACCAAGGAAGCTTCCAAACCGATTGAAGAGATACACGTTAGAACTTGCGGACCACACATGAATGGTTTCGTTTTAGCCAAGAAGATACTTAGAGCAGGATATTTTTGGATGACTATGGAAACATACTGCATCCGGTATGTCCAGAAATGTCATCAGTGCCAAATACACGCAAATATGATGCGGGTACTTCTAAATGAACTTAATGCAACAAGTGCACCTTGGCCTTTTTCCGCTTGGGGAATGGATGTCATTGGACCAATCGAGCCTGCTGCTTCAAACGGGCACAAGTTCTTTCTAGTGGCCATAGACTACTTCACAAAATGGGTTGAAGTTGCATCTTACAAAGCTATAACCAAGAAAGTCATCACAGATTTTGTCAGAGATCGTATCACTGACAACGCCGCCAATATCAACAATGACCTAATGAAAGCTATGTGCGAGACCTTCAAAATCAAGCACAAGAATTCCACAACCCCAAATGAATGGAGCCGTGGAGGCCGCCAACAAGAACATTAAAAAGATATTGAGGAAGATGGTAGAAAATCACAAGCAATGGTATGAGAAGTTACCATTTGCTATTGGGATACTTTATTACAGTCCGCACATCAACCGAGGCAACTCCTTATTTGCTGGTCTACGGTACTGAAGCCGTCATTCTCGCCGAGGTAGAAATTCCTTCCCTAAGAATTATAGAAGAAGCTGAACTCACTGATGTAGAGTGGATAAGGAGCCTATATTAACAATTAGCTCTCATTGACGGGAAAAGAATGAATGCAGTGTGTCATGGTCAACTCTATCAGAACAGAATGTCCAGAGCTTTCAACAAAGGGGTCAAACCTAGACAGTTCGCATCGGGGCAGCTGGTGCTAAAACGGATCTTTCCACATCAAGATGAAGCCAAAGGAAAATTCTCACCCAACTGGCAAGGACCCTACATGGTTCACAGAGTACTAACAGGAGGAGCACTCATACTCGCAGAAATAGACGGAGAGCTTTGGCCAAAGACTATCATTTCAGACGCAGTCAAAAGATATTATGTTTAAGCTGTTTACATTTATGCAATCTTATGTAACTGAACTACGCTTGACCTGATTCCCGTTTAAGAGGGGATACGTAGGCAGCTCTGTGGGTTCGGTCACAATTCAATAACATTTTCATTTTTCCCACAATCAGAAGCTGGGGCAGAATTTTGAGGAGGACCCTCAAAATTTCGGAGCAAGTCCAACCGATGTCATCGTATGCAGAACAGCCAAAAATCGTCAGAATAGCTAGGATAGAATTTTGAGGAGGACCCTCAAAATTCTATTGCAAGGAGGTCGCAATGTCTCTAATAGTGTCGATGTTGTTGGTTCATCTAATTTATTTAATATTGCATATTACTTTGTTTTAAACAACTATGAACTCATACTTTTTGAAAAACTTTATTTTATGAAATAAACTGAATGCTACCCCCGGTAACTCAAACAGGATTTCAATGCGGAGCAAACTAAGCAGGCAGAGACACGAACCAGCCCCCCATAAAACTCACGATTTTTCTTCGAATGCAGGAACAAGGAATAGCCACAAATACGTGCACACCTCAGAATCACTATATTCATAACGACAAAGCTGCCAAGCGCAAATATATCTCCAGCTAAGAAATACTCTGTTCCTACTTATTATTTTCTTATTGCATGAGACTAAGCACTGTCTCCATCTTTTCATGAGGTTAAGCCTGCCTCCTCAATTGCATAAGGCTAAGCTCTGCCTTCCCTTGCATGAGACTAAGCACTATCTCCATCTTGCATAAGGCTAAGCCCTGCCTCCTCAATTGCATAAGGCTAAGCTCTGGCTTCCATTGCATGAGACTAAGCACTATCTCCATCTTTGCATGAGGCTAAGAACTTCCTCTTCAATTGCATAAGCCTAAGCTCTACCTCCCCTTGCATGAGACTAAACATTATCTCCATCTTTGCATGAGGCTAAGACCTGCCTACTCAATTGCATAAGGCTAAGCTCTTCCTTCCCTTGCATGAGACTAAGCATTGTCTTCATCTTTGCATAAGGCTAAGCCCTGCCTCCTCAATTGCATAAGGCTAAGCTCTGCATTCCCTTGCATGAGACTAAGCACTATCTCCATCTTGCATTATTCTAAGCCTTGCCTCCTGCACTGCCTCCCCCCCCCCCCCCCCCCCGCACGAGACTAAGAATTGTCTCCATTCCTACATGAGACTAAGAACTGTCTCCCCTTGCATAACCACAAATGCTGCGCTATTCAAAACTTTTCACTATTCTCTACCTCGGGGCTAAACTCTACCCCCGATCCTACACACGACTAAGCTCTGTCTTGTTTCATCTCAAGCATCATGTCTTTGCATCTCATGGGCTGAAATATAGCCAATTTTTCCGAAGGCGTCATAGTCTGAAGACATCATCCTCATAGCCGAAAGACACCATACCATGGCCTGAATATCTCTCAATATTGCACATGGTTCATAGGAACCTTTTTCATGGCCCGAGAACATCATTCCATGGCCTGCAAAACCTTTACTGCACAATTCATGGCCCAGGACATCATGGTCTGAGGACACCATCCTCATCGTCCAAAGGCAACTCTCATGGTCCAAAGGAAATTTGCATCATGTTTAAATTCGTGCAATAATCTATATATATTCACATGCATCGTGTTTTAAGTTTGAAGGTGATCCAAGAAGTAATCGTTCTCCTAATGGGAGCAATCTTCACTTTGGTTTTCATTCAATGTTCATATATTGCAATTGTTTCAAACGTAACCAACCACCGTCTGTTACCCATTTCCATATGATAACCGTTCAAATATCCATAACCATTCCCGGATACATCCATTTACAATCCTGATACCGTCTCATCCAGAAGGGTTTGTCCGTTCCTATAACAACTCCATACGTTTATTCCACTGTTGGATCCAGAACTACATATAGCCCGATTCCTGTGAAACCGGGGATATGTAGGAAACCCAAAAACCAAGGTTCGGCCTATATTTTTCAAAATTACCTCATTCGGTCAAAATCGATCATCATTTCTTTACCTGACAACTCGTTCATCCTTCCCGGGTAAAGAGGGACAACTGTTGATACCCAATTTTTTTCCTCATATTTTCAAATATATATATATATATATACACACACTTTCAAAATAGTACATATGCATCATCATTTAATTTGTAAACACACACAAGTATTTTTCACAATTTTTCATAATTTTTAAATGCTTTAAATTAATTTATTTCTGTATCTTTATTATATAAATATCCAATAATTACACCTTCAAATTGTTTTAATGATGATTTAATCATCTAAACTTATTATTTGTACCAATGTGAGGTTTTAAACATTTTTCAGTGCATTTCTCATAATTACATTTACATTTTAAGGCTAATTGCACATTTTTGCAATAATAGCCCATATACATGTATAATTACATTATTTATGTAGAAAATAACTTTTTATATTTTTTATAATATTAAGTTATTATTTTTAATCATATTAGTGCATAAATAATATTTTTGTTATTTTATTAATTACTTTTATAAATTATTTTTTCTAAATATTGGGTATTTCAATAATAGCCTAATTTTTAAACCTGTTTTCGGACCTAATACACCAGCCCAATACCCCATACACCAGCCCAATAACCCCAACCCAAACCCATCCAAATAAACCCGACCCAACCCCTCTTTAAATCGTGGTCGTTGATGATCAACGACCTATATCTATTCCCTCCTTTTAATTAACCTAACCCGCCCCAAACCCTACCATTCCATCTCAGATGCCGCCTTTGAACCCTCTCCCCTCTCCTTCTATGAACCGTAGCCACCGTATCTCTCAACTTCTCCAAATCCGGCTCTAAAATGGAATCAATAGTTGATTCACTAACCTTATTGATCTCCTCTCACTACTGGTTGTTCGTCTATGGTGTTACCTAGTTGCTTGCCTAAACATGGCAAGAAAATCTCATCAAAATCAAACCACATCGGTTCAAATCCTTGACTTCTCTGATTATTCTGTCTATGTTCATCATTTGCTCTTTGTAAGTACGAATATTTCTATATCTTTTGATGATTCTTACCTACCCTAAATTAGGGTTTTCAGACCTCTTCCAATCGAACCTAAATCTGTTCGATTCTCTGATTTTAAGTGGTATTCTATCTATATTCGTCTTATTCCATGTGATGTTTGATTTTTATTCGGTCGATTTTACACTTTCCCTAAAATTAGGGTTTGAGATTTTTTTCTCTTTTCCTTACGGATTCTGATTAGATGTGATGATTCTTTCCTTTCTTATGTTTGATGATAATTTTCCTTTTTTGGATGTTAATTTTTACTACTATATAAACCCCTCCCCATTCCCCTTTGATACAGACTTGAATTGTTAATGTTTACTAAAAAACTGAAGTTATCACTCTTTGTTCTATGAATACTCTTGTTCTGGTTCCTAGCCGGCTGAAAGCCAAGGCCAGAAATTCTAGTTTCCTGCTACTGAGGACTTTGTTCTTTCTTGTTTTTCGCTTAACTGGTGAGTTGATGAACTTTTGTCACTTCATTCCTATTTACTTGTCATATGCTTTCGCTTCTGAAGATTGTAGTTTAATGTGCTTTCTGGGTTGTTCTTGTATGCAATCCTGATTGTTTTACTTTAATTTTTGATCTCTCTAATCTTCACTTCATTATGTTGGTAAGCTAAAGCATGCCTAAGCCTAATTCGAGTAATCAAGATTCTCTTAATTTTGTTTAGCCAATGTGTTACTGCTTGACATCTCTTTGAATATGGTCCATGTGCATAATTTGAACTTCGTTTAGATTAATTGGTCTATTAAATCAGACTTGAATGCTTACACTTATTGTATGACATGAGTTTATATTCCCTTTTTATTCTGAATCTCTATAATGGCAATCTTGCATAGGTAGTATGTTTTATCGCTGTGTCGAGATCCTGTTCTATCAATCATGACTAGTTCTCAGTTAAAATACCCCTCAGCATGTTCTGGCTCACTTGATTCACCAGTATTTTTCTCATAATTTGTGCTTCCCTATTATGTCTAAATGTTGTTATGCTTCCTGATGTCAAGTTAACATGGCTATCTGTCACACCTCCTTTTTCACTACCCCCGGATTAATGAAGGATAATAAGGGAGTTTTTCCAATTAAAGTGACATTATTTGGTTTTGGGATTTATTATTATTTTTCAGAGTCACTACCCGGATTTTTGACGATGCTCCGGGACACCGTTTATTTTAATATCCCAAACCGAGGAAGTTTTTGACTCTGTTTAAAATGTCTGCGAACCAGAAATCTGGGTAAGGAATTCTGTTAACCCGGGAGAAGGTGTTAGGCACTCCCAAATTCCGTGGTTCTAGCACGGTCGCTTAACTATTGATATTTGGCCTAATTATCTGATTATTTACATGTTTTAAACTATTGTGCATTTAGCCTTTAAACCGCTTTTAGTTACTTATGAAATTATTCTAAAACAAGTCACGATGTCGTACACTTGTCGTTTTGGTACATGTTGCGAACCGCGTCACATGAAATGCACCCGCGATTCGTGACATGTTTATTTCATTATTGTTTGAAATTGTGGTCGGGTCACATGAAATGCACACCCGAATAGGACTAGATGTCACAGTTAGGCCACAGAAACCGTACCCATAACTATGAAGAAATATTTACTAATCACGTCTAAAGTATAAGCCAAATTATTGAGTTCTTCATTATTAGGCTAGTATAACAATTAAGTAAAAGGTCACTGTTCATTATGCATAAGACCGTAATAACTCACTTATATGATTTAGTGACATCTTTTAATGATTTAAACTATATCTAACCAAATGAAAGGCTAACTGTAAGGGGAAAACAAAAAGGAAAATTAAAAAAAATAAATGAAGACAACAGTAATGAAAGGGAAACTAAAAGGGATATCATGCTTTTCAATTAACAAGAAACAAGCACAATTACACATGAAAATATAGCTAATGCAGCAAGAATGAACGAACCAAACTATTCCCATTTTTCTTCCATCATCAAAATTGTCCCAAAATTTCATAAACACAAGGTGATGCTAGAACTAAAAGACTGTAAAAATAGATAGAAATCAGTTTCAAAATATAACCAAACAAAATTAATAAGGCAACATAACAACAGATACATTGATTTCAAGCTATTCAAAAATAGTAGAAACGAAATGGAGACGAACCTTAGGGATTGAGACTATATATATTTACTTGAAAGGAATTCCAACCGCATACAAAGCTTGAAAACGGATCGGCAAGCAGACTTAAACAACAGCCACAAACACACCAGAAAAATTCGAACAGAACCGGCGACTCGATACCTCAACGGAAACCTCGAAAACATCCTCCGTTAAAACTCAACTGTTGGGCCATTTGGAGCTGCTGTTTTGTGCGAAGAACTCCTAATTTTACTAGGTTTCGGTGGTTGTTTTGGGGGCTGGAAATTGGTGGTTTTGAGGATGTTTTTGCAGCTATTTTTGGACAGCTTTTGGGCTAGATTTTAGCCGTTTCTTCAGCTTGTTTTTGCCTGATTATTGGGACAGCTTTCAGGACATTTTGGATCTGGGTTTACTGCTTATTTTCATGGTGATTTTGCTGAGCTTTCAGCCGTAAAATAGAGCATGTCTTTGCTGGTTTTAGAGCTAATTTTTAGGAGGTTTTTCAGCTGATTTTTTGAATGGGTGAGGGTTAGTGAGTCGATGAGGAAGAAGAAAGAGCTAAGCGGCGATGTTAAGAGATGGGAAAATGGGTAATGGCTGAAGCTTCTTTTTTGGGAAATGGCTATCATTTTTTGTAGGTCTGTGTAGGTTAGGAAGGAAGAAGAAGAAACGACTACTTTAGGTGTTCTTCCTAGTGTCTTTCTTGTGTGTCCAAATTCAGGGGAAGGATCTTTTTTGGAGAAGATGAAGATGGAGGGGTGCAGTGTAATTGTTTTTGGGTGGTTTCTCGGCTTGGACGCCGGCTGTTGTGAGGTGGAGCAAGGTCGGCGGCGGTGATGGGCGACTGATTTTTGTGGTGAGGAAGATGAAGGGTCGTTGGTTGAGGGCTGTGTTTATTTGGTTTTTGTTTTTGAGAGTGAAAGGGTGAGGAAGAAGGGGGGGTGGGTCACGACGCTGATCTGAAGGGGAGGGGGTCCCCTTTTTTTGTGTCTAATTAGGTCTCTTTATAGAGGTATATGTTTTAGGGTTAGGTTAATAGGTATTGGACTAAGGGGAATGGTCTTGGGAATTATGGACTTAGGTCTGAGTTAGGCTCTAAATCTACAAAATTGGGCTAAGAAGTTGCTTCTAAAATACTTATAAGAAAAATATAAAATAACTCTTAATTGATTTTAATAAATTATTATTATATTAAAAAATAAAACTAAGAATTAAAGTTGAAACTATTTTTTGGTATTTTTCAACGATTATACAAAAATAAAAATCTTAGCAAAATAATATCACTACAAAATGAAGCTATTTTTTTTTATAATTTTAGTTTTTGCGATAAAATAAAGTAAAAAGGTCAAAACTAGTTAAAATAATGATATTAGACCTAAACTAAATATTTAAACGCTATACTGTGTAAAATCACGGGGAGGGTCAAAATTACATGTCTACAGTTGCCCCTTTTTGACTTGAAACGGGAAGAGTTTTCAGACGAAGAACAACAAGACATGTTTTGACCCGACCTTTATTTAAAAGTGTAGAAAACTTAAAAGGAAGGAGGATGTGACCGAGTCATGGTTTTGGACAGCCTACATATCCCGGGTTAGAAGGGAATCAGGTCGCGTGTAGTTCAAGGAGAGTGATGGAATGATGAGTTGCAGAGTCTAGCGAGGTTCCGTCCGAGGCTCCAGTTCGCGGTCCCATTATTACATCAAAATCAAAAAGAAAAGACTAACTAAGGCTATCAGCTACGAGTTACAAGATTCCTATCTATGAATCTTCTGAAGCTTAGTCTTGAGTCTTGGCTCGTTCTTCATGCAGACTCTGATCTGAATCTTGATGCTTGCTGGCTACAGGTGCTAGTTCATTCTTCTACAGCTTTTTCGGATCAAGAATGGACATGCATAGCTTGTGACTTCAATTTGTCTCGAGCAGTCCACATCTGCTTCTGTACTTTGGGGTTCAACTATTTTCTTTTCTTCTTCTCTTTTATTCTGAATTGAGACGTCTTCTTTTGGTCATCTCGAATCCATTGTAACCTGTGCAAAATCAAAGACAAGAACGAAATTTTCTGCCCCTGTTTTCACTAGGAAAATTCCGTGAGTTATTGTAACAAAATCTATGCTACTTTATTATTGAAAGCAATGAAAAGTCGGGAATTGTGCACCCGGAGTTATTGTAGACTAGGGAGTGGACACCCTATGCCCAAAGGTAAAATCAAGTAGGGGTTGGAGACCCTATGTTGGAAAACATCGACAGGTTATGCTGCCATCTGGGAAAAGATCACCGGGTTATGCCTGTATCTGGGGGGAGGATCAACAGGTTATGCTGTTGTCAGAAAAGATCACCAGGTTATGCCGGTGTCTGGAAAGGTCAACATGTTATGCTGTTGCCTGGGGAAAATAGATCACTGGGTTATGCCAGTGTCAGGAGATGATCAACAGGTTAAGCTGTTGTCAGAAAGATCACCAGGTTATGCCGGTGTCTGCTAGGGAGTGGGACCCTATGTTGGAGGAAGACTAGGGAGTGGAGACCCTATGTCTAAAAATAAAATCAACTAGGGATTGGAGACCCTATGTTGGAAATAAGACTAGGGAATGGAGACTCTATGTCTAAAAATAAAATCAGCTAAAGATTGGAGACCCTATGTTGGAAGAGCGACTACTGAATTGTGTATCTATGCTAAAATGAATCAAGCATGATCTTTTTTGTTTTTTTCGATTTTGTTTTGGTATCTTAGGAGAAAGATTCATCAGACTAAGATTTTGATCGTAGGAGAAAATTTTGATCCTAGGAGAAAGTTCATCAGACTAGGTCTCTTTTTTTATTATCTTAGGAGAAAGATTCATCAGACTAAGATTTTGATCCTAGGAGAAAATTCATCAGACTAGGTCATTTTTTTTGTTATCTTAGGAGAAAGATTCATCGGACTAAGATTTTGATCCTAGGAGAAAGCTCATCAGACTAGGTCTCTTGTTTTTTTTTGGTATCTTAGGAGAAAGATTCATCAGACTAAGATTTTGATCCTAGGAGAAAGCTCATCAGACTAGGTCTCTTGTTTTTTTTTGGTATCTTAGGAGAAAGATTCATCAGACTAAGATTTCTGTTCCTAGGAGAAAATTCATGAGACTAGGTCCCTTTTTTTGGGTATCTTAGGAGAAAGATTCATCAGACTAGGGCTTTGATCCTAGGAGAAATTTCATCAGACTAAGTCTTCTATCTTAGGAGAAAGATTCATCAGACTAAGATTTTGATCCTAGGAGAAAATTCATCAGACTAGGTCCTCTTTTTTTTGGTATCTTAGGAGAAAAATTCATCAGACTAAGATTTCTATCCTAGGAGAAAGATTAATCAGACTAGGTCTTCTATCTTAGGAGAAAGATTCATCAGAATAAGATTTTGTTCCTAGGAGAAAACTCATCAGACTAAGACATTTATCCTAGGAGAAAGATTCATCATACTAGGGTTTTTTATTATTATAGGAGAAAGATTCATTAGACTAAGATTTTTATCCTAGGAGAAAGTTCATCAGACTAGGTCTTCTATCTTAGGAGAAAGATTCATCGGACTAAGATTTTGATCCTAGAAGAAAGTTCATCAGACTAGGTCTCTTTTTTGTTTTGGTATCTTAGGAGAAAGATTCATCAGACTAAGATTTCTATCCTAGGTGAAAGTTCAACAGACTAGTTTTTTTTTATCTTAGGAGAAAGATTCATCAGACTAAGATTTTGATCCTAGGAGAAAATTCATCAGACTTGGTCCTTTTTTTGTTATCTTTGGAGAAAGATTCATCAGACTAAGATTTCTATCCTAGTAGAAAGTTTCATCAGACTAAGATTTTGTTCCTAGGAGAAAGTTCTTCAGACTATGTCCCTTTTTTTGTTATCTTAGGAGAAAGATTCATCAGACTAAGATTTTTATCCTAAGAGAAAGTTCATCAGACTAGGTCTCTTTTTTATGTTATCTTAGGAGAAAGATTCATCAGACTAAGACATTTATCCTAGGAGAAATATTCATCAGACTAGGTTTTCTATCTTAGAAGAAAGATTCATCAGACTAAGATTTCGATCCTAGCAGAAAATTCATCAGATTAGGTCCCTTACTTTTTGTTATCTTAGGAGAAAGATTCATCAGACTAAGATTTTTATTGGGAGGAAAATCCATCAGAATAGGACTTTTTAATCCTAGGAGGAAAAATGTGAAGAGCAATGGCAACATTTGTGCATACTAGCAAAACAAATAAAGGTAAATATTTGAGAAACTTCCCTTTGTCGGCTCTTTCTTCTCTTACTTTTTTTGAACCACTTTCCTTGTACTGCTTTGTTCCTATTTCAAAAAAATAAAAGTTTGTCAGTTTTAAAAGTGGTGGTCGGTTTGTCGCCTTGAGTCCTGGGCAGCTTGGCTTTTGCTCAATCAGTCTGAGTGGGTTTCAAGAGACTTTTTTTCTCTGCATCAATCCTAATTGTTTCACACCTAGTACCATTTGTATTTGTGGCTCAGTCAGCCTTATCTCAAAAGAGATTTCTTTTCTTGGATAACCTTTCTGATATATTGCTTTGCTTTTGGAGCAATTTGTCTGTCAAAGGGACCCATTACTTTGCTTGCGCCCAGTAGGATGACAAGGGTATTTTAGGGGGAAGTCTCTGCATGAATCCTCAATGCATGTTGACTGTAACGACTGAGTGTGCTGGCCAAATTTACTTTGTGCAACTGAAAAGCTGGTAGCAGATTTTGAAATCTTTTCTTGCTTGTTTTTACAAGGACTGACTCAGAGTGAAGGACACAATGATTCAAAGAAGCAAGTATTAACAAGCAATACCCCTATCAGAAGGACAGAAGGAAGAGTTTTTTTTTCCTTTTTACTTTAATTTTGCGGTAACTAGCCTTATTGATCATGACATGCATTTTGGACTTAATGGCCGATCTATCAAACTTGTCCAATCTTTCCTTTTACCATTCCTATGACCTTTGAAGTCGGGCTTGTTTGTGCCAATTCTTTGCAGTAGCTTCACGACTCACTTTCGACTAGTGGTGCCCCGAGGGGTTTTCACCAACAAGTCTCTCTCATTTATTCATCTCTACTTACCATCGCCTTATAGTGTCCGTGAGGGTTATCACTAGTAGACTCTCTCATTTTCTTTTCTTTTCTTTTTCTTTTCTTTGGTGAGCAACTTGACAGTGTTCTATGTCGTCTGACAACCACTGCTGATACCATGCTTTCTTGGGTGAGTAACTGATAGTGTTCTATGTCGCGTGACAACCGTTGCTCATTGCATGCTTCTCTTGGCATTCTTGAAGGCATTTCGGGAGGTCTTTATTTAGAAGGTTTTTGGATAAGGTAGGAAAGAAGGTCGGCATGAAGGCTCAAAGTAGACTCAAAATGAGGGGTTGTAGACTTACAACTCTTGGAATCGACTCTTTCAAAAGTGAAATAAAATTACTGCCCCAGTTTTAGCTATTGGGAATTTTTTTCTGGATTTTTTTTTCTTTTTCTTTTGAATCTTATTTGGTTAGACCGAACCGTGTAAGGCTGCCTACGTAGCGTCTTTTTTTTAGGAATCAGGTCTAACGTAGTTCAAACATCTGGCCTAACTATTTTTTTTTCTTTCTTTTTCTCATGTTTTTCTTTTTTCTTTTTTTTTTTCATTTCATTTTTCTTTCTTTCTACTTTTTCTTTCTCAAAACAAATCGTCCAAGATTTTATTTTCTGAGGGCATGGACTTTGACTTTTCTTTTCATCTCTTTTTTTTTTCATTTGAACTTTCTAAGAGTTGCCCCAGTTTGTACTCTTGGGACATGAACCTTTCTTTTCATTTTTTTTTCATTTTCACTTTTTTTTTCATTTTCTCTCTTTTTTCATTTATTTTTTGGACTTTTGACTCTAAAATTGATTCCAAGAGAGGGTGATCAAATAAAATAACACAGACTCAAAAGGGGTAACAAAGGGTATAAAGTGTTTGGGTAGCAGAAAAAGGGCCTCCCAGCCTCGAGAACGCCAAAACATATTATGTTTTTGCGATCATAGCATTGATGAACATGTATATCTTCTTGGTGTGTCGTGGACGAAAGACACTTTCCATCCATTAATGCCAAACTTTCGACCAAGCTTCAATTGATTAAGCATCCTCAAGCCCCATCTTCACAATGATTTGAAGGTGCAATTTGCTCGACCTTAGTTCTAGAGTATCTCAAATCTTTATTCATCCACAAAAGTGTCTTTTTCTCACTTATCTCATTCAAGACTAGATCAGTTTTAAAAGATCTGGCCAAAATTTCCGCATGGATGTCATATCACTAAAACTAGCGAGAAAGGAACAAAGCATGGAATGACACAAAAGGACAAATTGTATTTCATTGAGTTAATGATGGAAGGGCTTAACAACAAGACAAACAACCTAAAATCCGAGTTATAACGCTAAAATAACCCGGATAATGAAAATAGCAACAAAATAGATTGACAAGACTGACACAAACAGAACAGAGGGATAGAAGAGTTTGACTCAATAAAACAAATAAAATCTGGATCATAACCCTGAAATAACCCAGATAATAGAAAAAACATCAAAACAAGCTACCATTATTCCTTCCTAGTAAGGAGGGAATGACTTTTTAATTGCTAAGCTTGACATTTAGCCACAAATTTGCTCATCATAATCAGCAGAGCTTTCTCCAATTTCAAAATCATTAACTTCAGTCAGCAAATTCCCGAGAGGATTCTCATACTCCCTGTCACCACGCATCATCCCCACAAAGTGTGCATCATCATGTGCAGGTAAATGATTCTGCGTGATATTCTGGGTGTCACTGTCTGTGATCACAATCAGATTTTCCTGGATCATCCTTTCTATTTCTCTTTTCAAATCCCGACATCTTTCAACATCTTGCCCCTGGGCGTTGGAATGGTATTCACACCTTTTAGAAGGGTCAAAGATTCTTGTACGTGGGTCCACATGATTTGGAGGAATAGGTGAAATCATGTCATAATGCTTTAACTTCTCAAACAAGTTTGCATAAGACTCTCCTATTGGTGTAAAATTATCTTTCAATCTTTGTTCCCCTCTATACCCCTGGCTTGGATGTGGGTTATAGGGCACTTGAAAATTTTGTGGAGGCTGGTGGAGATCTTGCGATGCAGGTGCTCGCCCTCTGGAGTGTCTTGGTGATTGGGCAACATACTGAGGTGGAGAAAAAGAGTATTGTGGGTTCTGAGGTAGATAGTAGTGCTCAGGGGAATCATCGGAAACCAGACGAGGCTGGTCATACCTTCGAGATGTTCTCCTAGGACCTCTCCTCGACCCTGATGTCATCATGGTTTTTTCATCCTTCTCGTTCGTGTCGCTAAGATTATTAGATTCAATCTGAACAGCCTGAGTTGCGGCTTTGAGAGCTGCTTGACATATAATTCTGCCTGTCTTAAGTCCATTCTCTACCATTTCTCCCATTTTGATTGCTTCCGAGAAGGATTTGCCAACTGCGGACATCATGTTTTGAAAGTAATCTGGCTCTTGCGCCTGAAGGAAGACAGTGATTAGCTTGTGGTCATCCATGGGTGGCTTAACTCTAGCCGCTTGCTCTCTCCATTTAATGGCATATTCCCTGAAACTATCAGTTGGTTTCTTCTTCAGGTTGGAAAGGGAATTGCGGTCCGGGGCAATGTCGATGTTGTATTGGAACTTTTTGAAAAAGGCCTGGTCCATGTCATCCCAGACATACCAACGATATGTGTCTTGATCAGTAAACCATTCAGAGGCTACCCCCGTAAGGCTTACCCCAAAATAAGCCATCAGTATTTCTTCATTTCCTCCCGCACCTCTTAGTTGATTGCAATACCTTTTCAGGTGGGCTATGGGGTCTCCGTTTCCATCATGCTTTTCAAATTTGGGAGCCTTGAAACCAAGTGGCAAATGAACATCGGGGAACATACATAGATCCTTGAAGGCAATACTTTTCTAACCTGCCAACCCTTGCAAGTTTTTCAACTGTTGTTCTAAGCTTTTCAGTCTTTGAGTCATTTCTTCCTGTGCCATCTTTCGGGCAGGCTTCTCAATCTTTGCCGGAAGATCAAATAGGTACTAATGGTACTCAGGAGAATGGTACTGTTCTTGATGGTAGCAAATTGTAACTCATTAGTCTTCCTCTGTACTACTGTTGGTTGTGGGACAGTGAAGACAGGCATAACAACAGTGGTTGTTTGATTGGTTGTCAATGGCACACTTTGGGAGTGTGCAACAAAAGTTTCAGTTGAAGTTGTATAGTTAGGATAAGGACTGAACCCAAATGGATAGGATTGCTCAGGCAATGAGGCCGAAATGGTAGTAGTCGAGACGGATGTGAACTCTGGGAAACCATGAATACAAATAGGCGGTCCTTGGCCATTGACCCATGCTTGACGCATTTCAGTCATTTGCTGTTTCAGTATTCTGTTTTCCTCAACCACACTAGACTCTTGTCGAACCTTCTGACCCTGAGTCTCTTGAGCACTCATAACAACTTCGGTGTCAGTTGTCATTTTTCCCTTGGATTTGTGTTGTTAGCTTACCACAAACCGACCACCTCAAACTTTCTTCACAATTCAAAACAAAAGACACGTTAGAATGGACTCAGTCGGTCCTTATTATCATTTTTTCCTTCACTTTCTTCTTTTTTTTAAAAATCATTCAATCGAACCTGATGTGGGTTGCCTACGTATCATGATGCCGCATGAATCAGATCTTGCGTAGTTCGGGAAGATTGCGAATAAAGTAAATAACCTAACTCTTTTGTTTTTTTTGGATTTTGAATTTCTTTTTGTATTTATTTTTTCAAAACAATGATTTAAAAAGAAGAAAGAAAATATTTTTGTATTTAGATTTATTTTTTTTTCGAGAATTTTTGAAAAGAAAGACTTCTAAAAAAGAAAGAAAATAAATGTTTTTTTTTTAATTTCGAAAGAAAAATTTCTAAAGAAGAAAAGAAATATTTTTGGGTTTTTGGACTTTCGTTTATGAAAAAAATACTTCTAAAGAAAAAGAAAATATTGAAGCTTGAATTTTCTTTTCGATTTTCGAAAGAAGAATGAAAATATTTTTGTATTTTTGATTTTATCTTTTTTTTTTATTTTGTTTTTTTTTATTTTTTAAAGAAAGACTTCTAAAGAAGAAAGAAAATATTTTTTTGGATTTTTTTATTTTATTTGTCTTTTTTTTCCTAATGAAAGACTCCTACAGATAAAATATTTTTTGGTATAAAAATTTTCTTAGTTTTTATTTTTTTCAAGATTTTCTAAAAGAAAGACTCCTAAAAAGGAATTAAAGAAAAATATTTTTGATTTTTTTAAAAAAAGGGGAATCAAAGAAAGACTTTTCTAAAGAAGGAAGGAAAGGAAAATATTTTGGATTTTTAAAAAAATTGAGGAAAATAAAAAGGTAGAAAAATATTTTTTGGGGATTTTTTAAAAAATAAATTGGGACCGGAACCGATGAGGTTTGCCTACGTATCTCACATCCGGTGAGAATCAGACCCGCGTAGTTCTGCCAGTTTTGACAGAACCGGGAAAACATTACTTTTGAAAAAATTCACTTATTTTCTTTCTTTCTTTTTTTTCGGGAGAGTTTCAGCATTTTTCAAATACCTACCTCTCACTCTTGATTTTTCTTTCATTTTCGTTTTTCTTTTTTAATTTTTTTTCCCATTCTAGAAGCCAGTCAACATGCAAGCCGAAACAAACAGATATGCAAGTAGCACGTAAGATGCATCAGGATGGTCTTTTAAATTTGGTACACCTGTCCTAGACGGA
>ML421334.1:0-43122 GCA_005239525.1 Nicotiana knightiana | reverse complement strand
ATATATATATATATATATATATATATGGGGGGGGGTTGCGCATGTGGCGAGACAAGGTGTGAACATGATTATGCACGTGTGGTGAGACAAGGCGGGAATTTACTTTACTATTGCACACGTGGCGAGACAATGTGGGATGGGTCAGGGATTGTTTTGTGATGACTTGTGATCCTAGGGGCATTCTTGTTGTTGATATATGTGCAATGGTATGTTTACCTGTGTGAGACTTATCTTGTGAAAGTTGTGAGAAAACATTCTACATGTTGTCCGTTCTTTGCTCTTATGCTTACTAGCTGGTTTGAACTATGTTTGGACACTTGCACAAGCATACATGTAGTTAAGCACTCTTTTCGGATTAAGGGCCTTCCTTGTTATTGTTGAGTATATATGCCCTTGTTTACTTGCCTTCTATGTGAGAATGACTCTATTTGGTGCGTGAGTTATCAGTGCGGTTATGAGGTGTAATGAGGGCACAAGATGCCAAGTGTTAGGGTTCAGGTATTGAGACCAGTGAATTTTGATTAGCCCGAGGTTCGGAACCTCGTAGAGTTTACTGACTAAAACCTGATGTGAAAACGGTCGTTGTTGTTGAGTTATTACTTCCTTTCTGTATCTATGATTTTGGATTTAGGTTGTGCTTCCGTTCGTCCTTCTGTGTCATTATTTGGTATTCCGCCGATGCTTGTCTTCCTTTCTTATTGCAATTACTGTATTATTAGCCATATCGCGTAGTCTTTATGTAGATATCATACTCTGTTGTTCCCATACCCACATTTGTTCAGGTTGTTTAGTCGAGTAGGTGTCTTGACTGTTCCTCGTCACTACTCCACTAAGTTTGGTCTTGATACTTGATGGGCCCCGCTGTGATATACTCATACTACACTTCTGCATATTTTTGTGCAGATCTAGGTATTGTGAAGCCGGTTGATCATTAGCTAGCAACGTGGATTGCTGTTGTGGAAACTCAAGGTAAACATGTTGCTGCATTCGCAGACTTCAGAGTCTCCTTCCTATTTTTCATTTCACACTGTTTTACCTATTTCCAAATAGTTGTATTTAAAAGTTGTAGCAAACTCTATAGAGCTTATGACTTGTGCTACCAGTTTTGGGGAAATTGTAAATTGTATAGAGAATTTCATTTCAGAAATTATAAGATGTTATTTATTATTTTTGATATTCCATAAATGTTAGGCTTACCTAGTTCTTAAGACTAGGTGCCATCACGATACCCAACAGACAGGAAATTGGGTCGTGACACTTTTATAAATAGAGGAGATTTTAATTCATTATTTACATTAGTTTGAAGTTGAATAATATATAAATCTCTCTCTATACTTATATTTGATATATTTACTTTACAGTCTTTATTTCATAACAGTAATAAAAAAATTTAAGGAAAAATGTAATTACACCTGAAAGAAATAAGACGAAGAGGAGCTCAACTTTCGCTTCTAAAGGTTACTACAAATAGAGAAGAAATGGTAAATAGTTTACAAATACCCTTCGTCCATCTATCCGTTCGTAAAAGCACACGACGTTAATTCTATTAACAAAAGTACCCTCGTGTCTAATGGCAGAATTGGTCGGTCTTTCATTCAATGACGAGGCAATTTTTTACTGATCCACGTGGCATTATTCACCAAGAATCAAACATGGGTCTTATTTTTATCCATTTACGTGGTCCGACCCTATGGTTTGTTGCCCGGGCAAAAAAATGCCCTCGTTCCCCCTTTTCTTCTTCCAGTCTTAAAATGAAATTACCAACAATGGTAGCTTCGTTCAATTCACTCTCCTTCTTTACTATCTTCAGTTCAATTCTCTCATTTCTCACTTTACACCCCATCTTCCCACCAGCATCGTCGCCGTTGCGATCCATCTTCTCTCTCTTCCCTTCAATCCCTCCCTTTCCTCAAAAATCCCTACTCTCCACTTCCAGCTCCCTTTACATCACAAGCTCAGCTACTGATTTCCAAATTTTTAATAAATAACATCAAAATCTTCGGGTCTCCAATTTACGATGACGAGAATGTCATCGTTCTTGCAGTAGAAAATTTCTTCAGCCAAAATTTTACCCACCAGAATTCAAATCGGAACTTGAATTTCAAGTCGAGTCCTAAGTGTATTACCAACAATTATTTTTGTCACGACCCAAATTCCAACTCAGGTCGTGGTGGCGCCCAACTCCGAAGTCGGGCAAGCCAACATCATTTTACTAGCGAGATTACTTTACTTATTTAAATATTTAAGTGCTTGACAAATTTTAGATTTAGAATCATATAAATAAAACGGTCAAGTGATGAAACTTGATTAAATAAACTCAAAAGATCGTTTGCCAACATATGTAGTGTAGCAAAAAATATTAGAAAAACCAATTACGCGTGCCAAGACCTAGTGTCACAAGTCCACAGGCGACTAGTGGAATATACAAAGTAGACAAAATAAATATACAATTGTTCTGAAAGGGGTAGACAAAAATATTCAAAAATAATAGAAACTCCACAGTGCTGCTGAGGAACGCCGGGAAGAGCAGCTCACCCTGTAGTCTAGTCCAGTAAGTACTCGCAAAATCGCACTCCCGCATGATAACCAGATGCACCAACCTCAGAACCTGTACAATTAAGTACATAAGCGTAGCATGAGTACATATAAACAAATATGTAACTAGTGGGTATCCCGTCTAAACTCGAAGAAGTAGTGACGAGAGGTAGACGTATTACTCACTAGGGTCAGTAGCAATAATATAATTAAACAGGTTTAATCAGGATTTGCAGTTATGGAAATCAAGTAGACATGGAATATCAAGTATATGAACTACCACCTACCGCAAGTGTCAAATAACAACATTAATACAAGTCCAAGGCCGCCTACTACATAGAAAAATCCATTTGACAGTATTAATAAGACTCTCAGTCAAATACATAGCATATAGTATGCCGAGGCGTACGGCCGAAGCGACGCAAAAATTTAAAGGTGCACTGCCGAAGGGTCGAACGAATCGAACCATATATGCATCTATTACCCCGCTCGTGAATCGATCGTGCGACGCGGTTGACATAATATAAGGCTACCATGCTCACGAATTATACATGCGACACGGGTGCTCGTATACATACACATAATTGTCAGGAAATTCAGGAAATATGGAATTCATACTTGGAAAGACAAGAATCATGGCAACAACAAGATTTAATGTAACCTTCCATTTTCTCATGCTAGTTTCAAGGATAATAATCGCCGAGGAATACATGCAGGGATACACGTAAGGCATATAAGCATGCTTGTGAGTCCTAAAGACTACCCGGCATAATATAGTAGTAGCTACGCACGGACTCTTGTCACCTCGTTCATGCGTAGCCCCCGCAAATAAGGATAATTCAATTATTTATAATTACCTATGGGGACAATTCCCTCTTACAAGGTTAGAAAAGAGACTCACCTCGCATAGAACCTACTTCCCAGGTAAAGAACGCGCCCGAAACTCCAAACTCTACACCCGAGGACTCGAAACTAGTCAAATATTATATAAATACGTTAATATACACTCAAAAGTATGAAATTCTCTTACTAGCTTAGCTAATTCATCTTTCTTGAAGAAATCCAAAATACACCCGCAGGCCCACATGCTCGAATTCCAGAAATTTTTGTAGAAAACACTCACCCATGGCCTAAGGGTCATTAATATATAGTTTTTACATGATTTCGTGGTAGAAAAGTGGTGAAATTCCCTAAAGTTCATCAACCCTAGGTTTTCACCCTAACCCCTTTGATTTCCACTAATTAGGTGTTAATCTACCTAAGATTTAGTGTAATAATCTAGCATTTAAATGGAAATTACTTACCTTTTAGTAGCTAGGCCGAATACCCTCTTGAAAGCTCTCAAAATCACCAATGGAGGAGAAGAAAGTGGTGAAAAATGGTTGAGTCCCGAATAAAATGGGCTCACTGACTTCTGTGACCTCGCACCTGCGACTCGAGGACCGCACCTGCGAGCCATTGGTCGCACCTGCGGATTTTGGCAAGGAGCCTGGGGATCGCACCTGCGGTACAAATTCCGCACCAGCGGACCCGCTCATGCGGAGAAGGGTCCGCACCTGCGAAGGTAGGACTTTCCTCCTGGGAGTCGCACCTGCGAGGCCTCGATCGCAGGAGCGGTCTCGTACCTGCGATCTGGGCAACCGCACCTGCGGTCACACCAGACCTGGTGCACCAGCAGCTGAAACTGCTGGTTTTTTGCCCTGTTTGGTGTCCGGGAAGCACCTGGACCCACCCGAACCCCTTGCAAATATACTAACAAGTCCTAAATCATATTACGGACTTGCTCGAGCCTTCGAAACACCCAAAACCACACTAAAACTCAAAATCACTCCTCAAAACCCCTAGAATCAAACTAAAGAATTTTCAAGTTCTTGAATTCGGTTTCAATGCGCCGAACCGACCTATACTACTCGGAATGACACCAAATTTTGCAAGCAAGTCATAATTTACATAACGGAACTATTCCCGATCTCGAAATTCTGTTCGGACCTCGATAACTCAAAAACACGTTCCAAACCAAATTATGAAGTTAAGGAAACTCTATTTTCGCTATTTGGCGTCGAAACGCTCCCGGGTCATCCAAAACCCATTCCGGACATACGCACAAGTCCGAAATAATCATACGAAGCCACTAGAATTGGCGAAACTCGATTCCGAGGTCGTTTACTCCGAATGTTGACCGAAGTCAAACTTGGCCTTAAAGCCAAATCTTAAGGAACCAAGTGTTCCTATAATACCCTATACACTTCCAAATCCCGAACCACCCATCCCCGCAAGTCATGAATCATTGAAAGCCGCTACAGGAAGTCTTATTTAGGGGAACGAGGTCCGAATACGCAAAATAACCGGTCGGGTCGTTACATTCTCCACCTCTTAAACAAACGTTCGTCCTCGAACGGGTCTAGAATCATACCTGAAGTGCTGAATAAGTGTGGATATCTGCTCCGCATGTCCTCCTCGGACTCCCAAGCCGCCTCCTCAACTGGTTGGCCTCTCTACTGGACCTTCACCGCACAAACTCTCTTGGACCTGAACTGGCGGTTCTGTCCGTCAATAATGGCAACTAGCTCCTCTTCGTAGCCTAATCTCTCATCCAACTGAATAGTGTTGAAATCAACCACGTGAGAGAAGTCCGCATGATACCTCCGGAGCATGGATACATGAAAGACCGGATGGACTCCCGATAAGTGGGGAGGTAGAGCAAGCTCATAGGAAACCTCTCCCACACGCCTCAATACCTCGAAAGGACCTACAAACCTCGGGCTCAGCTTGCCCTTCTTCCCAAATCTCATAATGCCCTTCATCGGCGAAACCTTCAGCAAACCTTATCTCCCTCCATAAATGACACGTCACGTGCCCTCTGATCCGCGTAGCTCTTCTGTCTGGACTGTGCTGTGCGGAGCCTCTCCTGAATCAACTTCACCTTCTCCAAGGCATCTCTCACCAGGTCCGCTCCATATAACTTTGCCTCGCCAGGCTCAAACCACCCGATAGGAGAACGACATCGCGGACCATATAAATCCTTAAATGGAGCAATCTCAATGATGGACTGATAACTATTATTGTAAGCAAACTCGGCCAAAGGCAAGAACTGGTCCCACTGAACCCCAAAATCAATCACACATGATCTGAGCATGTCCTCCAATATCTGAACCTTACGCTCCGATTGACCATCAGTCTGCGGATGAAATGATGTGCTTAGGTCTATCTGAGTACCCATCTCTCTGTGAAATGCTCTCCAGAAGTGCGAGGTGAACTGAAGACCTCGATCTGATATAATGGACACCGGCACCCGGACTATCTCTCGAATGTAAATCTGGGCTAGCCTCTCAGAAGTATAAGTAGTACACAACGAAATAAAATGCTCCGATTTGGTCAATCTATCCACAATGATCCAAACCGCGTCAACCTTCTGCAAGGTCCGAGGCAACCCAACCACGAAGTCCATAGTGATGCGCTCCCACTTCCACTCAGGAATGGACATCTGCTGAAGTAGGCCTCCTGGCCTCTGATGCCCATACTTAACCTGTTGGCAGTTAAGAAACTTAGCCACATACTCTGCAATGCATTTCTTCATCCGCCTCCACCAGAAGTGTTGCTTCTGATCACGATACATCTTCGTAGCACCAGGATGAACAGAATACCGTGAACTGTGTGCCTCCTCTAGAATCATCTGCCTCAAGCCATCAACATTAGGAACACACAACCGACCCTGAAGTCTCAGAACACCATCCTCGCCAATTAAGGATGGTGATATCGTAATCCTTCAGCAACTCAAGCCACCTGCGCTGCCTCAAATTAAGATCCCTCTGCTTGAAAAGTGTTGCAAGCTGCGGTGGTCTGTATAAACCTCACAAGACACCCCATACAAGTAATGCCTCCAAATCTTAAGAGCATGAACAATCGTTGCCAACTCCAAATCGTGCACCGGATAATTCTTCTCATGAACCTTCAGTTGGTGTGAAGAATAAGAAATAACTCTCCCTTTCTGTATCAACACACACCCAAGCCAACACGTGAAGCGTCGCAATACACTGTGTACATCCCAGAACCGGATGGTAATACTAGAATTGGTGCTGAGGTCAATGACGTCTTGAGCTTCTGGAAGCTCGCCTCACACTTATCGGACCACCGAAATGGAGCATTCTTCTGAGTCAACCTGGTCAATGGGGCTGAAATGGATGAAAAGCCCTCCACAAATTGCCGATAGTAGCCTGCTAGACCCAAGAAACTCCTAATCTCTGTAGCTGTAGTAGGACGTGGACAACTCTGAACTGCCTAAATCTTCTTAGGATCAACCTTGATACCCTCTCCGGATACTACATGTCCCAAGAATGCCACGGAATCCAACCAAAACTCACACTTGGAGAACTTAGCATATAGCTTCTGTTCTCGCAGAGTCTGGAGCACAACTCTCAAATGCTACTCGTGCTCTCCCAGGATCAAGATGTCATCAATAAAGATGATGACAAAAGAATCAATATTCATCCTCAACACCCTATTCATAAAATCCATAAATGCTGCTAGAGCATTAGTCAAGCCAAAGGACATCACCAGGAATTCATAGTGGCCATATCTCATACGAAAAGCAGTCTTCGGAACATCTGAGGACCAAATCTTCAACTGATGATAGCCCGATCTCAAGTCTACCTTAGAAAAAACCCTAGCACCCTGCAACAGGTCGAACAAATCATCAATGCGCGAAAATGGATACTTGTTTTTTATGGTGACCTTGTTCAACTGGCGGTAATCAATACACATTCGCATGGACCCATCCTTCTTCTTCACGAATAGAACTGGAGCACCCCACGGTGATACACTCGGTCTGATAAACCCCTTAGCCAACAACTCCTTTAGTTGTTCCTTCAACTCCTTCAAATCCTTAGGATCCATACGGTACGGGGGAATGGAAATAGGATGAGTATCTGGAGCTAAATCAATGCAGAAATCAATATCACGATCAGGAGGCATTCTTGGAAGGTCTGAAGGGAATACATCAGCAAACTCTCGAACAACAGGCACTGAATCAATCGTCGGAGACTCGGCGGTGGTGTCCCGCACATAAGGAAGATACGCCAAACAACCCTTCTCGACCATATGTCGAGCCTTCAGGAAGGAAATAACTCTACTGGCTGCAATAATCGTGGAACCTCTCCACTCCAGCCTAGGAAACTCAGGCATGGCCAAAGTAACTGTCTTGGCATGGCAATCGAAGATGGATTGATGCGGAGATAGCCAATCCATGCCCAGGATAATCTCAAAATCAACCATATCGAGCAATAGGAGGTCCGCTCTAGTCTCGAAACCACAGAATGTGATCACGCAAGACCGATAAATCCGGTCTACCACTACAGAATATCCAACGGGAGTGGATACATATATAGGAGAACCCAAGCACTCATGAGGAGCATCCAGAAAACAAGCAAACAAGGCTGACACATATGAATAAGTAGATCCTGGGTCAAATAGCACTGATGCCTCTCTACCACATACTGAAATAATACCTGTGATCACGGCATCTGAGGCCACCACATCTGCTCGGGCCGGAATGGCGTAGAATCTGGCTGGAGTACCTGAAGACTGACCTCCGCTGGACTGAATAGGAGCTAGCTGAGCTCCCCCTGCCTGGCCTCCACCTCTAGGACCACCTCTACCAGCCTGTCCTCCACCTCTAGGTGGACGGGGCACCGGTGCTGGGAGTGCGGGCTAGTAACTCTACTGAATGGCCTTACCCCTAAGCCTCGGACAAGTCCTCCTCATATGGCCTGAATCCTCACACTCGTAACACCTCGCTGGAGGCATGGCCTGCTACCCTGAAGATGAACCCTAAATAGCTGGGGGCGATGAGGACTCTCTGGCATGGCACTAAAGTAAGGACTATGAGACCCTGATGACCTGAATACCCGCCGGAGGGACCCTGAATAGCTGGTGGGCGGTAAGAACTCTCCGGCATGGTGCTGAAATAAGGTCTCACTGGAGCACCACGAGAAGGTGGTGGAGGAGCTGAATATGGAGGCCTGCTGGGCTGGCCTCTACCGAAATGACCTCTACCCCTGGCTGGGGCACCTCTGCAATCTCCAGAAAATCTAGCTCTCTTGTCCTGCTAAATCTGCTCTCTGCCCCTCGATCGGTAACCCTCAATCTGGCGAGCTATCTCGACCACAAGCTGATAAGGAGTACCCATCTCCACCTCTCGGGCCAGGTTAGTCCTAATACCTGGGTGCAATCCAGCTACAAACCTCCGCACTCTCTCAGCATCTGTAGGAAGAATCATGAGGGCATGGCGAGATAACTCTGAAAACCTGACCTCGTAGCCTGTCACTGACATCTGCCCCTGCTCCTGCTGCTCAAACTGGTACCGCAGATCCTCCCTCTCGGGGGGTGGAATATACCTGTTCAGGAACATCTGAGTGAACTCCTCCCATGTGATAGTAGGGGAACTTGCTGGCCTACCAAGGATAAATGACTGCCACCATCTACGGGCCCTACCCTCTAGCTGGAAATTAGTGAAGTCGACTCCATGGGACTCCAAAATCCTCATGTTGTGCAGTCTGTCCCTGCACCTATCAATAAAGTCCTGGGCATCCTCGCCTTTCTCACCTCCGAAGACCGGAGGGTGCAATCGAGTCCATCTATTAAGTAGCTTCTGTGGATCACCGTCCGCAACCGGTATAAGCTCTGGTGCTACTACTACCGGCTGTGCTCCACCCACGGGCAGAGTACCCGGGGTCTGATATACTGCCACTGCATGACCTGCGGCCTGGACGGTAGGGGTCTGATCTCCCCCTCCCGCCTAAGAAGTGGTAGGATCCGCTGGAAATAAACCAGCCTGGGTCATAGTGTCCATGAACCGCATCATACGGCCCATGATCTCCTGAAAGCCTGGTGCAGTCATGAAATCTAATGGGGCAGGATCTGCTGGAGGTATCTCGTCCTTCTCCTCGTTGATAGGATCCTCTGTAGGTGCTAATGGAGCAACTCTGGGACGCCATCATCCCCTACCTCGGGTCAGTGCCCTCCCCCGGCCTCTGCCACGGCCTCGGACGACGGGGGTAGCGACATCTCCCGGGTCTGGAATATCAGCTGCCCGAGTCCTCACCATCTGAGGGAATAGAAGAATGAGATATAGTAAGACCATCAACTGCACGATAGAATAAGAATAAAAAGAGATTTCCTAACACCCTATAGCCTTCCAAAGATAAATACAGACGTCTCCGTATCGATCCGCAAGACTCTACTAGGTTTTCCTGTGACTTGCGAGACCTACGTGAACCTAGAGCTCTGATACCATGTTGTCACGACCCAAATTCCAACTCAGGTCGTGGTGGCGCCCAACTCCGGAGTCGGGCAAGCCAACATCAGTTTACTAGCGAGATTACTTTACTTATTTAAATATTTAAGTTCTTGACAAATTTTAGATTTAGAATCATTTAAAGAAAACGGTCAAGTGATGCAACTTGATTAAATGAACACAAAAGATCGTTTGCCAACATATGTAGTGTAGCCAAAAATATTAGAAAAAACAACTACGCGTGCCAAGACCTAGTGTCACAAGTCCACAGGCGACTAGTGGAATATACAAAGTAGACAAAATAAATATACAATTGTCTGAAAGGGGTAGACAAAAATATTCAAAAATAAGAGAAACTCCATAGTGCTGCTGAGGAACGCCGGGAAGAGCAACTCACCGTGTAGTCTAGTCCAGTAAGTACTCTCACGATCGCGCTTCGGTATGATAACCAGATGCACCAACCTCAGAACCTGTACAATTAAGTACAGAAGCGTAGCATGAGTACATATAAACAAATATGTACCTAGTGGGTATCCCGTCTAAAATCGAAGAAGTAGTGACGAGAGGTAGACGTATTACTCACTAGGGTCATTAGCAATAATATATTAAACAGGTTTAATCAGTATTTGCAGTTATGGAAATCAAGTAGACATGGAATATCAAGTATATGAACTACCACCTACCGCAAGTGTCAAATAACAACATTAATACAAGTCCAAGGCCCCCTACTACATAGAACAATTCATTTGACAGTATTAATAAGACTCTCGGTCAAATACATAACATATAGTATGCCGAGGCGTATGGCCGAAGCGATGCAAAAATTTAAATGTGCACTGCCGAAGGGTCGAACGGCTCGAACCATAGATGCATCTATTACCCCGCTCGCAAATCAATCGTGCGACGCGGTTGACATAATACAAGGCTACCCCGCTCACGAATCATACATGCGACACGGGTGCTCGTATACATACACAGAATTGTCAGGAAATTCAGGAAATATAGAATTCATACTTGGAAAGACAAGAATCAGGGCAACAGCAAAATTTAATGTAACCTTCAATTTTCTCATGCTAGATTCAAGGATAATAATCGCCTAGGAATACATGCAGGGATACAAGTAAGGCATATAAGCATGCTTGTGAGTCCTAAAGACTACCCGGCATAACATAGTAGTAGCTACGCACGGACTCTCATCACCTCGTGCGTGCGTAGTCCCCGCAAATGAGGACAATTGAATCATTTATAATTACCTATGGGGACAATTCCCTCTTACAAGGTTAGAAAAGCGACTCACCTCGCGTAGAACCTACTTCCCGGGTCAAGAACGCGCCCAAAACTCCAAACTCTACACCCGAGGACTCGAAACTAGTCAAATATTATATAAATACGTTAATATACACTCAGAAGTATGAAATTCTCTTAATAGATTAGCTAATTCATCTTTCTTGAAGAAATCCCATAATACACCCCCGGGACCACATGCTCGGATTCCGAAAAATTTCGAAGAAAACACTCACCCATGGCCTAAGGGTCATTAATATATAGTTTTTACATGATTTCATGGTAGAAAAGTGGTGAAATTCCCTAAAGTTCATCAACCCTAAGTTTTTACCCTAACCCTTTTATTTCAACTAATTAGGTGTTAATCTACCTAAGATTTAGTTTAATAATCTAACATTTAAATGGAAATTACTTATCTTTTAGTAGCTAGGCCGAATACCCTCTTGAAAGCTCTCAAAATCGCCAATGGAGGAGAAGAAAGTGGTGAAAAATGGTTGAGTCCCGAATAAAATGGGCTCACTGCCTTCAGTGACCTCGCACCTGCGGCTTGAGGACCGCACCTGCGATCCCGCACCTGCGAGCCATTGGTCGCACCTGCGGATTTTGGCAAGGAGCCTGGGGATCGCACCTGCGGTAGAAATTCCGCACTAGTGGACCCGCTCCTGCGGAGAAGGGTCCGCACCTGCGAAGGTAGGACTTTCCTCCTGGGAGTCACACCTGCGAGGCCTCGATTGCAGGAGCGGTCTCGCACCTGCGGCCTGGACAATTGCACCTGCGGTCACACCAGACCTGGTGCACCAGCAGCTGAAACTGCTGGTTTTTGGCTCCGTTTGGTGTCCGGGAGGCACTTGGGCCCACCCGATCCCCCGTGCAAATATACCAAGAAGTCCTAAATCATATTACGGACTTTCTCGAGCCTTCGGAACACCCAAAACCACGCTAAAACTCAAAATCACTCCTCAAAACCCCTAGAATCAAACTTAAGAATTTCAAGTTCTTAAATTCGGTTTCAGTGCGCCGAACCGACCTATACTACTCGGAATGATACCACATTTTCCAAGCAAGTCATAAATGACATAACAGAACTATTCCTGATCTTGGAATTCCGTTCGGACCTCGATAACTCAAAAACACGTTCCAAACCAAATTATGAACTTAAGGAAACTCTATTTTTGCTATTTGGCGTCGAAACGCTCCCGGGTCATCCAAAACCCATTTTGGACATACGCACAAGTTCGAAATCATCATATGAAGCCATTGGATTTGATGAAACTCAATTCTGAGGTCGTTTACTTTGAATGTTGACCGAAGTCAAACTTGGCCTTAAAACCAAATCTTAAGGAACCAAGTGTTCCTATATTATCCTATACACTTCCGAATCCCGAACCACCCGTCCCCGCAAGTGATGAATCACTGAAATCCGCTACAAGAAGTCTTATTTAGGGGAACGGGGTCCGAATACGCAAAACGACCGGTCGGATCGTTATAATTTTTGAGGCATTAAGTGTCGTGTTTATATTACTAAAGTTATTTGAATGAGTTAAATAAGAATCAGATTGAGTTTGAAAATTACGTAATGGGATTAGTTTGAATATTATAAAGGTTAAGGATGTTGGTTTTGTTAATGGAATTGAACAACTCTAACCTACAACCCTAATGCTCGACCTCCGCCCCTTCCCATGGCTCTGGATAGGAAAGGGTGGAGGTCGAGCATTAGGGTTTTAGGTTAGGGTTTTAGGTTAGGGTTGTTTCGGGGGCGGGGCTGGCCGGTTGATGTTTAGTTGTGGGTTGTTAGTGGTTTATGTAGTTTCCTCACTATTTTCTTTGGTAGTATTGTTGTTTATAGTTATTGCTTTTACATCTATTTTTCTAATTCTTACAATGTTGTTACTATTTTTATCTTCTATTGTTGTCACTGATCTATTGTCTATTGCTTATTTTTCTTCTTCTCGAGCCTAGGGTCTTTCAGAAACAACATCTCTACCCCTTTGGGGACAGGGGTAAGGTCTGCGAACACTCTACTCTCCCCAGACACCACTTGTGGGAGTTTACTGGGTTGTTGTTGTTGTATTGAAATTGTTATCCAGATTTTTTGTCTTATAATAAATGGCTTGTGGTTCATAGGTTTCAGAGGGTGATTCTATTGCATGATGAGATTGATGATGAAATAGGTGAGAATTTTAGGAAAGTTGAGAGTAATAATACAATGAAATTTGATGTTTCTATGGTTTGTTTTTCGAGTAAAAAATGTTACATTAACCCAGCTTATTATTATTTATACCATAGGGTCGGACCAGGTAAATGGGTCAAAAAGACCCATGTTTGACTTTTGGTCAATAATACTATGTGGCCCACTTAAAAATCGACTAAATTACTTTCTTATCACTTGGGATAATATTCCAATAAAATTGGACCCATATTTTTAAATTTTACCCGGTATAGCCTAGTTTGTATAGAATTTGAAGGAAATATTTCAATCACTAACCTAGTGATATTTGTCTTTTTTTTCCGGCAAGCCCAAAATAATCTCTTTCCATGTGCCTTTTCATTCTCTTTAGACTATCATCTTTTATCTTCATCTTCTGTCCTCTCTAAGTTTTAGATCTATCTCCTATCTTCATCTTCTATCCTCTATAATTTTTAAATCTATCTTTCATCCCTCTCTTTTCTCCATTCTAATTTTCAGATTTAATTTTTCCTATTTTTTTTTAGTTCTCTCAAACTTTCCTAATGCAAAAAGATGAAAGCCTAAAGTAAGATGAAGAATATGAAGTTAGTTGTTCGTTTGAAAGGATTTGAGGCAGAAAACATTTGAACCATTAATGATTTAAGTAGTTTTAATTGATAAATATCGAGTCTCTTACTGTGAGCATTCAGTGTCAAAATATAAGTTCTAAAAATCATAACTCCGGCATTGACGAATCTAAAATTTTCAGATCTGGATATTTTCATTGTGAATTAATGCTTCAATCCAGATGGGTAGTGATTAATAATAGTATTATAGATAGGGTGAGACAAAATTTAAGAGTTTGGGATTCATCTAGACCTATCTTGAGCTAATTGGTTGTTCTTCTTCTTCTTCTTCTTCTTCTTCTTCTTCTTCTTCTTCTTCTTCTTCTTCTTCTTCTTCTTCTTCTTCTTCTTTTCTTTTTTGATAATATTGGTGTTAAACAGAGGTGTATTCATGAACATAAGATATTTTTCAGTGCATATGCGGTATAACTGGTGTTTATACACACTTACATAATATTGTATAATTATGTATAAATATGTAGATTTATGTCTAATGATGTATAATTATATTTTTTCGTGTATAATGTATAAGAAGTCTTCATGAAAGTTTGATACTTTTTTAATATGGTAAATTTTGTGTTGAAATAAAGGTATAATGATAGCTAAAAAGTTTTTTCTAGTACAAAATATGCATGCCGAATTTATGTATGTATGTATGTGTGTGTGTGTGTGTGCGCGTGTGTGTGTATATATATATATATATTCATCGCGTGATGACTTAACTTTTTCTCAGATAGTCACATTAATTTGGAGAAAAGAAAAAATAGGAGAAATAGAAAAAAAGAAGGAAAATGGATGTTAGAAGAGTGATGTTAGGCGTGTAACGACATGGCCGGTCGTTTCGAGAGTTGTAGCCTCGTTCCCCCATTTTATGTTTCTTTTATGTTCTACAACTGTTATATGACTTACTGGGTTAGTTGGTTCGGGTCCGGGTGATTTCAGAGTGAATTGAGACATTTAGTCTCTTAATTGGAAGCTTAAGTTGGAAAAGCCGACCAGATGTCGACTTATGTGTAAACGACCTCAAATTTGAATTTTGATGATTTCGTTAGCTCCGTTAGGTGATTTTGGACTTAGGGGCGCATCTGGAATGTGATTTGAAGATCCGTAGTAGAATTAGGCTTGAATTGGTGAAAGTTAGAATTTTGGCAAATTTGACTGCGAGTGAAAATTTTGATATCAGGGTCGGATTGGATTTTCAGAAACTGGAGTAGATTTGTTGTATCATTTATGACTTGTGTGCAAAATTTAAGGTCAATCGGACGTGATTTGACAGACTTCGGCGTCATTTGTAGAATTTGAAAGTTTCGAAGTTCATTAGGCTTGAATTCGTGTGTAATTTGTGTTTTTGAGGTTGTTTGAGGTGATTTGAGGATTTGACTAAGTTTATAATGCGCTATAAGACTTGTTGGTATGTTTGGTTGAGGTCACGGGGGACTCGTCTTGATTTCGAGTGGTTAATGGACCAAGTTTTGAAGTTGGAAGACTGCTGAAGTTTCGACTAAGCTGGTGTAATCGCTTCCGCAGGTGCGAGCCCGCAGAAGGGGAGAGGAATACTGCAAAAGTGGGCAAGGCCAGGAAGGGAAGAGGACGCAAGTGCAAAGGAGAATGCGCATCTGCGAGCCCGCAGATGCGAGAATGGCTCCAAAGATGCGAAGATTGAAGGCTTGGGTGTTTCCGCAGAAGCGGACAAAGGGCCGCATAAGCGCTTCTGTAGGTGCGAGACCTAGAGCGCAGGTGCGAGCCCAGTGGTTTATGCAGAACGGGAGGAATAATTGCAGAAGTGGTTCTGCATGTGCGGATTGGAGGCCGCAGGTGCGAAAGGCCTAGGCAGAACATATAAATACGGGGCTTCGAGATTTTTCACCATTTTCACCATTTTGAGCTCGGATTTTGGAGTTTTTTTAGAGGGATTTTGAAGTGATTACTGAGGTAAGATCCTTATGTTCATTTTTCTTCAATCATAATGTTTCTCCACAGATTTTACACCTAGTTGGTGGGTTTTTGAGGTGAAATTTGTAGGTTTATGGCTAGAGATTGGAGAGTGAATTTTGGGAGATTGGATGAGAAAATGGTGTCGGATTTTTATAAATTTGGTATGGTTAGACTCGTGAGTGAATGAGCTTCCGATTTTTGTGACTTTTGTTGTATTTCGAGACATGGGCCCGTGGCCGATTTGGGACAATTTTGGATTTTGGCTTATAATTTCGTATTTTTCTTATGGAATTGATTCCTTTAGCCTATATTAATTGTATCGTACTGCTTGTGGCTAGATTCGGGGCGTTTGGAGACCGATTCGAGAGGAAACGACACTTTGGAGTACAGTTTTGCGTGGATTGAGGTAAGTAACAGTTTTAAATCAGGTCCTGAGGATATGAAACCCATGATTATTGTATTATATGAGTATTTTGGAGGTGACGGGCGTGTGAGCGTGCAACATGGGAATTGGGACTTGGTCCATTCCGTGAAACTGAAAAGTTGAATAAGTTTATTGTTAGCTATGTGCCCTTTATGTGTTATAGAAACTTGACCTTAAAGCATCTTAGAAATTATGCTTAGGCTATGTGTTGGTGCGGTAAAGACCCACAGTGGTCGTGATACCTGTTGAATCTTCCTGCTTATTGTTACTTGTACTCAATCGTAGTATGACTTACACATTATAACTCAGTCTCATTTATTCCCTGTTGATACATTACATCATTCTATTTTGGGCTGCTTTCCCTTTATTATTGAGGGCCGTGAGACTAGAGAGGTTGATGACTGAGTGAGGCCGAGGGCCTATTTGTGAGGTATTTATACTATAGCACATGAGTTGTCCGTGCGGATTCTGATGTGATACTGTAGCACGTGAGTTGTCCGTGCGGATTCTTATGTGATACTGTAGCACGTGAGTTGTCCGTGCGGATTATAGCGCTTGGGCTGTAAGAGCCCCTCCGGAGTGTGAGTATTGAGGGCTGAGAACCGAGTGTTAAGCTATTGAGAGAGCTTGAGTGATTGTTGCCCTGAGAGGCTGCACTTGTTTCACTTATTACTGCACTTAGCTTATTTATGTCATTGTTCTTAAATTTTAGGGAAATACTGTATCCGGTTTTACTTGAACTTGGTAATGTGTAACTGATTTGACTTAAATTTCCAGATGAAACATGTCTAATTTCATTGCTGAGATTACTGAATGAACTGTAATTGTATAGCTTGTCTCTACCTTTCAGTTCCTTAATTATTATTGTTACTTACTGAGTTGGTTGTACTCATGCTACACCCTGCACTTCGTGTGCATATCTAGATATTTCCAGACACGGAGGACATTGATCTCATGCGTGGTTGAGTATCGGAGATTTACGAGGTAGCTGTTGGTGTTCGCAGTCCTTGTCTCTCCTTCGTTGTTATCTTTTCTTTTTGGTATTGGTATTTTGACACAGACTCTTGTAGACTATTTCTTAGAGTGGTTGTTTAGATACTCATGACTTGGTGACACCTCGATGTTTGGGGCTATTATTTCACACTGTATTTTGAGTTTAACTCCTGTTTTACGAAAACTCTGTAATATAAAAGCTTTTGATTTGTCTTTTGTGAAACATTGGAAGTATTTTGAAAATCGGCTTGCCTAGTACCATCTGTAGACATGTAATTTTTGACCTTCCCCGAGATTTTACACGGTATAGCGTTTAAATATTTAGTTCAAGTCTAATATCGTTATTTTAACTAGTTTTGACCTTTTTACTTTATTTTTATCAAAAAAATAAAAATTACAAAAAATATTTTCTTTTATTTAGCTAACTGATATTTTATCTAGTTATTTTTAGTTTATCTACCTTTCATAAAATTCGAAAATACAAAACAAAAATTGTTCCACTTTGTTTTCAAAAATATTAGTATTTTGATAGGAATATTATTTTTGTGATGATTTTAACCCAATCTTAATTTTATTTTTAGTATGGTATTTGAAAAATACCAAAAATAGTTTCATATTTTACATATAATTTAGTTTAATTAATTAGCTTGATTTTTACATTATGTAGTATATTTACCTTATATTAAAAGAGATTTAGCTAAAGTTTAGACATTGTTTTAGCCAAATTTTAAGATCTAAAGCTGAAGCCCATATATCTTCAACCTTAAGACCTAACCCTAATTCCCTCTATATAAAGAGGACCTAATACCAAAATAAGGATATACATTACACCCATGAGCACACCCTAATCCCTCAATCTCTTCTTCACAACCTCTTGAACAACATAAAACCCTAGAACCTAAGAGACCCTTGAGCACCCATTCTTCTTCTTCTTCTTACACACCCTTGACCACCAAAAAGGAAGAACCTAATTTTCCAAGCTAAGAGAGCCGCAGACATACTAAAAAAAAAAGGAACGAAAAGATGAGCAAAAGACCTAATGCCTAGAGCTTCTTTCGTGGAATTCCAAAAGCAAAAGCAACGCCTCCTACCTCAGATTGGGGTGAATCTTGTTTGCTCTCAAAATTAAAAATCCACACACACTCACAAATATGGAGAACACACATGCACAGAGAGGGATAGAGTATAGAGAGGCGGACAAAAAAGAAACAGGAAAGAATAGAAAAAACGCGGACCTCACCCCCAAATTCTAAAGAAGAGAACCTCACCCCAAAATTCCCAAAAACAAAGAGAACAACAAAAATTCCTAAAGACAAGAACGGCAGATCCCTTCCCCACCTTCTGACTTCATTTTTCTTTGTTTTTTCTTCAATTGAAAAGAAACACACATCCTGAGGAAAAAGGATTTTAGGATAAAAAGGGGAGATTAATAAAAAGGGAAAGCGAACATGGAATCCCACCATAATGCGTCAAAAACCACCGTTGTAGTTGAGTCACGTTGGAGTTCCATTCGTCGAGTTTGTCGTCGTCGTTGGAGTCTCGGTCGTGGTTCTGTGTTCGATTCATTAGTCATCGGCTCTACGTTGGTGCTTTTCTCTGTTGCTATATCGTTTTCTTTGGAGATAATTTCATCAAAAGGTCCATTTTTTTTATTGCTTTTATATTTGTTAATTTCATGCTCTACTCTCATATTGTTGAATGTTTTATGACTGTGATATCATTCCATTGCCTAGTTCCCCAATTGATTTATTTTGTTTCATTGTTGTTGAAATCATGGAGATTTCGTATATATTTTTCTTTTGTAATCAAAAACTCATAATTATAAAATTATGTGGTTTCTAGATAAAGTTAAGAAAAGTTTGTTAAATGTTTAAACATATCTCTATTAGTATCTTGACATGATTTATTCACAAGCCTGGCATAGTTGTCGAAATTAGTGCATTTACTTGTTAGATAAGAAGTGAAACTTTAGTTTTAATGTGCAAACGGCAATTACATTGTATGAATGACTGTTTTATGATTTCAAATAGCTACATCTTACACCCTTCCCCAATAATTTTCATAATTCATGGCCTCACAATAATCTCAAACCTTAGGAAAAATAAATAACTTATGAACATTGTAGCTTGCTTTAAGCGCAATTAATGAATAAATTATCGTGATTTTGTACACGTTCACGTGACATAATTACGATTTATAAAATAAAACCAAGGTACGCGTTCGCGCGACTTTAGACTTTTTCTTAATAATTATGAGTGACAAATTGTGTACACGTACGCGTGACATGATTTAAGTGCCGGTTTTTTTTCAAAATAAAACTAAGGTACGCGTTCGCGCAGCTTTGGAGTTTTTCTTAAGTAATAAGTATTGTAAATTGTGTACACATCCGCGTGACATAATTTTTGATGCATCAATGCAAGTGGGTATACGCATACGTAATCCCTCTTAAGATAATTCGTTAAATACAATTGAATAATAAGAAGCGGTAAAAATGTAAATGCACATAGTTATTAAAATTAGTAATTAAAAAATTTAGGCTAAGTATAAATCATTAAGTGACCATGCTAGAACCACAGAATTCGGGAGTGCCTAACACCTTCTCCCAGGTTAACAGAATTCCTTACTTAGTCTTCTGGTTTGCAGACTTTTTTAAATGGAGTCAAAATGTCCTCGATTTGGGATATTAAAAGTAAATGGTGTCTCGGAACACCGTAAAAAATCCGGGTGGCGACTCTGAAAATTAAATAAATAATCCGAAATTTGATTATGTCACTTAAATTGTCCCAAATTCGATTAGTCGGGAAAATGAGGTGTGATAGCTCTGTCGACTCTGCTGGGGATTAGAACCCAGAATCTCTGGTTCAGGGTTCAAGAATTCGAGCTTGATAATGTGATTTTTACTTGGCTTTATTGATTGTTGATATTACTGTATTTGTGTGCCTAATATGCTAATTGCCGCTCATTTACCGCTTTGATATTATTTGAACTGTATTTAGACTGCCTTCTTATGCCTCCCTTCTGAGTCTTCTAAAAAATGATGCACACGTTCGCGTGGCCCACTTTTCTGTTAGAGGTCGTACCAAATAAGAACGAGGATGGATCAGCCACTAGGCCGGGTAGACTTTCGTGCTCCCGGTACGTCGCTCCCACCTCGGCTCGAGTTGTCTACTCGGGTAAGCCAGGTCTAGAACACATCCCCGGGTTTAAACCTAGAATAACAAAACCTCATGTTGAATCCTCAGTAGGAACGATTATTTAAATCACGTGCATTTGACTTAGGAGACTCAACACAGGGGTTGGGTCCATCTAAGACAGGTGTACCCGAAATGAAAGACTATCCTGATGCATCTTACCTGCTACGTGTGTATTTATTTGTTTTGGTTTGTTTGTTGACTGGCTTAAGAAATAAAAATAATAGAAAAATCAAGAGTGAGGTAGAATAGAAAAATTCACCAGGTTCTGAAAATCCCGGTATTTGAAAATTCCTCGAAACTCTGCCAAAATTTTTGAAAAAAAAATGAGAAAAAGAAAATGTCATTTCAAAATGAGCAAAAAATCTCAAGTGTCACGTTTTCCCGATTCCGTCATAATTGGCAGAACTACGTGAGTCTGATTCTCACCGGATGTGAGATACGTAGGCAAACCTCATCGGTTCCGGCCTTTAAATTTTTTTAAAAAAAGAAATCCCAAAAAATATTTTCTATCCTTTTATTTTCACCAATTTTCAAAAATCAAAAATATTTTCCTTTACTTCCTTCTTTAGAAAACTCTTCCTTTGAGACTCCAATTTTCAAAAATCCAAAAAAAAAAAAATTAAAATTAAAAAATTACTTTAATTCCTTTTTAGAAGTCTTTCTTTAGAAAATCTCAAATAAAATAATTTAAAATCAAAAATATTTTCTTTCATTTTAAGAACTCTTTCATTCAAAAAGAAAAATCAAATCAATATCCAAAAAATATTTTCTACCTTTTTTTAAGAAGTCTTTTTCCCAAAAATTCAAAAACAAAAATTAAAAATCCAAAAAAATATTTTCTTTCTTCGAAGTCTTTCTTTAAAATATTTTGAAAAAACAAAATAAAAAAAGATAAAACCAAAAATCCAAAAATATTTTCATTCTTCTTTCGAAAATCGAAAAGAAAATTCAAGCTTCAAAATTATTTTCTTTTTCTTTAGAAGTATTTCTTTCATAAATTCAAAATAAAAGTCCAAAAATCCAAAATATTTCTTTTCTTCTTTAGAAAAAAAGAAGTGAAGAAAAATAAAAAAAAAGAATGATAATAAGGACCGAAAATGTGTCTTTTGTTTTGCATTGTGAAGAAAGTTTGAGGTGGTCGATTTGTGGTAAGCTGACAACGCAAAATCCAAAGGAAAAATGACAACTGATATCGAAGCTGTTATGAGTGCTCAAGAGACTCAGAGTCAGAAGGTTCGACAAGAGTTTACTATGGTTGAGGAAAATAGAATACTGAAACAGCAAATGACTGAAATGTGTCAAGCATGGGCTAATGGCCAAGGATCGTCCTTTTCTTCTCATGGTTTCCCAGAGTTCACATCCATCACGAAGACTACCATTCTGGTCTCATTGTCTGATCAATCCCATCTACCTGGGTTCAGTCTTTATCCCACCAGTACAACTACATCTGGAACTTTTGTTGCGTACTCCAAAGTGTGCCATTGACAACCAATCAGACAACCGTTGTTGTTATGACTGTCTTCACTATCTCACAGCCAACAATAGTACAAAAGAAAAGTCGTGAGTCACAATTTGCTACCCAACAAGAACAATACCACTCTCCTGAGTACCATTCGTACCTATTCGATCTTCCTGTAAAAATTGAGAATCCTACCCAAAAGATGGCACATGAGAAATGACTCAAAGACCGAAAAGCTTAGAACAACAGTTGAAAAACATGCAAGGGTTGGCAGGTCAGAAAAGTATTGCCTTCAAGGATCTATGTATGTTCCCCGATGTTCATTTGCCACTTGGTTTCAAGACTCCCAAATTTGAAACGTATGATGGACACGGAGACCCCATAGCCCACCTGAAAAGGTATTGCAATCAACTAAGAGGTGCGGGAGGAAAGGAAGAATTACTGATGGCTTATTTTGGGAAAAGCCTTACGGGGGTAGCCTCTGAATGTTTTACTGATCAAGACACATCTGGATGGNGCTCAAGAGCCAGATTATTTTCAAAACATGATGTCCGCAGTTGGCAAATCCTTCTCGGAAGCAATCAAAATGGGAGAAATGGTTGAGAATGGTCTTAAGACAGGAAAAATTATAAGCCAAGCAGTTCTCAAAGCTGCAACTCAGGCTGTCCAAATTGAATCTGGTAATTTGAGTGACATGAATGAGAAGGATGAATAAATCATGATGACATCAGGGTCGAGAAGAGGTCCTAGGAAAACATCTCAAAGGTATGACCAGCCTCGTTTGAAAAAAGCTTTGATCCTTCTAAAAGGTGTGAATATCATTCCAATGCCTAGGGGCACGATGTTGAAAGCTACTGGGATTTGAAAAGAGAAATAGAAAGGATGATCCAGGAAAATCTGATTGTGATCCAAGACGGTGACGCCCAGAATATCACGCAGAACCCTTTACCTGCACATGATGATGCACACCTTGTGGGGATAATGCATGGTGACATGGAGTATGAGAATCCTCTCGGAAACTTGCTGACTGAAGTTAATGATTTTGAAATTAGAGAAGGCTCTGTTGATTCTGATAAGCAAATTTGTGGCTAAATGTCAAGTTTAGCAATTGAAAAGTCATTCCCTCCTCACGAGGAAGGAATCTGGGTAGCTTGTTTTGATGTTTTTTCTATTATCTGGGTTATTTCACGGGTGTGATCCAGATTTTATTTGTTTTATTGAGTCAAACCCGTTTACCCCTCTATTCTGTTTGTGTGAGTCTTGTCTGTCTGTTTTGTTTCTATTTTCATTTTCCGGGTTATTTTAGGATTGTAACTCGGATTTTAGTTTGTTTGTCTCGTTGTTTACTCATTGAAATACAGCTTGTCCTTTTGTGTCATTCCACGCTTAGTTCTTTCCTGCTAGTTTTAGTGATATGACAAGCATTCGGAAATTTTGGCCAGAAAAAAAAAACTGATTTAGTCTTGAATGAGATAAGTGAGAAAGAGAAACTTTTGAGGATGAATAAAGATTTGAAATACTTTGGAACTAAGATCGTGTAAAATTCACCTTCAAATCCTTGTGAAGATCGGGTTTGAGGATGTTTAATCAATTGAGGCTTGGTTGAAAGTTTGACATTAAAGGATAGAAAGTGTCTTTCGACCGCGAGACACCAAGAAAGTAGACATGCTCATCAATGCTATGATCGCAAAAAGATAATATATTTTGGCATTTCTCGAGGCCGGGAGGCCCTTTTTCTGCTACCCAAACACTTTGTGCCCTTTTGTTACCCCTTTTGAGTCTGTGTTATTTTATTTGACCACCCTCTCTTGTAATCAAGTTTAGAGTCAAAAGTCCCAAAAAAAGAGAGATAACAAAAAAAAAACAAAAACAAAAAAAAAATCCATGCGTCAAGAGTACAAACTGGGGCAACTCTTAGAAAGTTCAAATGAAGAAAAAAAAGAGAAGAAAAGAACAGTCTGAGATCTATGCCCTAAAAAAGAAGCTGGGGTAATTTATTTTGAAAAAAAAAAGAGAAAGAAAGAAAAATGAGAAAAAGAAAGAAAGATGAAAAATAGTTAGGTCAGATGTTTGAACTACGTTAGACCTGATTCCTTAAAAAAAAGGGATACTTAAGCAGCCTTACACGGTTCGGTCCAACCAAAAAAGAATTCAAAAAAAAAATCCAAAAATCCCTAAGATCTGAAACATGGGCAAAGAGTTTATTTCACTTTTGAAAGAGTCGATTCCAAGAGTTGTAAGCCTATAACCCTTCATTTTGAGTCTACTTTGAGTCTTCATGCCGACCTTTCTTTCCAACCCTATCCAAAAACCCTTCTAAATAAAGACCTCCTAAATGCCTTCAAGAATGCCAAGAGAAGCATGCAGTGAGCAACGGTTGCCACACGACATAGAACACTGTCAAGTTGCTCCGAAAGAAAAAGGAAAAGAAAAGAAAAAGCAAAAAGTGAGAGAGTTTTACTAGTGAAAACCTTCATGGGCACTATAAGGCGACGGTAAGCAGAGATGAATAAATGAGAGAGACTTGTTGGTGAAAACCCCTCGTGGCACCACTAGTCGAAAGTGAGTCGTGAAGCTGATGCGAAGAACTGGCATAAACAAGCCCGACTTCAAAGGTCATAAGCATGGTAAAAGGGAAGATTTGATCAGTTTGATAGATCGGTCACCGAGTCCAAAATGCATGTCATGATCTAAGGCTAGTTACCGCAAAAGATAAAAAGAAAAAAAACTCTCTTCCTTCGGTCCTTCCGACAGGGGCATTGCTTGTTAATACTTGCTTCTTTGAATCATTGTGTCCTTCACTCTGAGTCAGTCCTTGTCAAAACAAGCAAGAAAAGATTTCAACATCTGCTATCAGATTTTTAGTTGCACAAAGTAAATTTGGCCAGCACACTCAGTCGTTACAGTCAACATGCATTGAGGATTCATGCAGAGACTTACCCCCAAAATACGCTTGTCAGCCTATTGGGTGCAAGCAAAGATAACTGGTGATTCCCTCTGACAGTCAAATTGCTCCAAAAGGCAAGAAGTCATTCAAGATATCAGAAAAGGTCGCCTAAGCAAAGATCTCCTGTTGGGATAAGTCTGACTGAGCCACAAATACGAATGGAACTGGGTGTGAAACAATCAGGGTTGACGCAGAGCAAAAAAGTCTCTTGATTGAGCAAAAGCCAAGCTGCCCGGGACTCAAGGCCACAAACCGACCACCACTTTTAAAACTGACAAAAAACAAAGCAGTGCAAGGAATTTGGTTAAAAAACAAACAAAAAAAAAGAGAAGAAAAGAAAGAAAAAGGAAAAAGAAGGAAGAGAAGAGTCAACGAAGGGAAGTTTCTCAAATCTTTGCCTTTATCTTCTTGCTAGTGCGCATAAAATCTTGTCAGTGCTCTTTACATTTTTCCTCCTAAGATAAAAAGTCCAAGTTTGATGAATTTTTCACAATAAAAAAGGACCTAGTCTGATGAATTTTCTCCTAGGATCAAAATCTTAGTCTGATGAATCTTTCTCCTAAGATAATAAAAATGAACCTAGTCTGATGAATTTTCTCCTAGGATAAATCTCTTAGGCTGATGAATCTTTCTCCTAAGATAAGAAACCTAGTCTGATGAATCTTTCTCCTAGGATCAAAATCTTAGTCTGATGAATTTTTCTCCTAAGATAAGAAAACTTAGTCTGATGAATCTTTCTCCTAGGATAGAAATCTTAGTCTAATGAATATTTCTCCTAAGATACCAACAAAAAAAAAGGGACCTAGTATGATGAATTTTCTCCTAGGATCAAACTCTTAGTCTGATGAATATTTTTCCTAAGATAGAAAACCTAGTCTGATGAACTTTCTCCTAGGATCAAAATCTTAATCTGATGAATCTTTCTCCTAAGATAATAAAAAAGAACCTAGTCTGATGAATTTTCTCCTAGGATAAATCTCTTAGTCTGGTGAATCTTTCTCCTAAGATAAGAAACCTAGTCTGATGAATCTTTCTCCTAAGATAAAAACCCTAGTCTGGCAAATTTTCTCCTAGGATAATAATGACAATAATAATAAAAAAGAGGAAATCTGGATTATAAAAAAAAAATCATTTGTCCATGCCTCAAAAAATAAGCGTTGGGGCAACTTGTTTAAAAGAATGATTTTCTAAAAAAAAAAAACAAAAAAAATTGAAAGAAAACAAAAAATCCTTCTTGATTCATTTTATCATAGGTACACAATTAAGTAGTATCATTTTTCTAAGATAGGGTCTTCATTCCCTAGTTGATTTTATTTTTAGACATAGGGTCTCCACTCCCTAGTTGCTTTTCCAACATAGCGTCTCCATTCCCTAGTTGATGCCATCATAACCTGGTAATTTTTTTCTGACAACAACATAACATGTTGACCTTTTCCCAAACACCGGCATAACCGGGTGGTCTCTTTTCCTGGCAACAACATAACCTGTTGACCTTTCCAGACACCAACATAATCTGGTAATCTTTTTCTGACAAAAACATAACCTGTTGACCTTTTCCCAAACACCGGCATAACCCGGTGGTCTCTTTTCCTGGCAACAGCATAACCTGTTGACCTTTCCAAACACTAGCATAATCTGGTAATCTTTTCCTGACAACAGCATAATTTGTTGACCTTTTCCAAACATCGGCATAACCTGGTGATCTCTTTTCCTTTCCAGACACCAGCATAACCTGGTGATCTTTTCTTGACAACAACATAACCTGTTTATTTTCTCCCAACACCGGCATAACCTGGTGATCTTTTCTTGGCAACAACATAACCTGTTGATCTTTTCCCTACACCGGCATAACCTGCCGATCTTGTCAACATAGGGTCTCCAATCCCTAGTTGATGTCACTTTTAGACATAAGGTATCCATTCCCTAGTCTACATTCACTCCGGGTACACCATTCCCGACCTTTCATTGCTTTCAATAATAAAGTAGTATAAATTTTATTACAATAACTCACGAAATTTTTCTAGTGAAAACTGGGGCAGAAAATTTTGTTCGTTTGTTCTTGATGTTGCGCAAATAATTTAGGACAATGGATTCGAGACCACCAAAAGAAGAAGTCTCAATTCAGAATAAAAGAAAAGGAAGAAAAGAAAATAGTTGAACCCAAAGTACAAAGGCGGAGAAAAGATGTTGACTGTTCAAAACATAAATCAATACACAAGCTTGTCCCGTACTGATCCGAAAAGCTGAAGAAGATTGAACCAACACCTACAACTAACAAGCATCAAGATTCAGATCGGAGTCTGTATAAAGAAGCAGCCAAGACTCAAGATCAAGCTTCAGAAGACTCATAGATAGGAATCTTATAACTCATAGTTGATAGGTTTGGTTTAGTCTTTTTCATTTTTGATTTTGGTGTAATAAGGAGCTCAGCGAGCAGTAACAGCAGCAACAACAGTGAAATCACAGCTTTTCGGTAGTCCCAGCTACCAAAACCTCCAGAACTACACTTACCTGATTCCTTTATAGCCAAGGATATGTAGGCAACCTCCGAAGCAAGATTCGGTCAAGCTTTTTCAAAGTGCTTCCAGTGGAGTATCAAACGGGCAAAAATTGTTCATGATTGCTCACTTTATCTTTGCTCGATAACTTTTCATGTTTCCGAGCAAAGAGGGGCAGCTGCGAGCGTCTAATTTTTGCCCCACATAGGAAATTACTTCTAAAAAATAATCCAAAAATAATTTTTATTATTTTATGAATTTTAGGAGTTTTTCTTTATTTGTTTTATATTTGTTCGCATTGTTTATGCATCTTAGGAATATCGTAAATCATGGAAATCAAAAAAATATCCAAATCTTAATTTTATAGCATTTTATATTTTAAATTTCATTTTTCTAAGATTTATTTATATTGTAAAAATATTATTTAAATATATAAAAATCAAAAAATGCATTCTTAGGTTAGTTAATTAATTAGGTCATTAGGTTAATTTTACAAATTAGTTGAAATTAGGAGTGTTAATAAATTGGTTATTCTTAAAAATAAAAAGAAAGGAAAGAAAAGGCTATTTGCCTTGTTTTCAAAATGGGCCAGTTGACCATCAGCCAAGTATTTCAAATTCACCCTAGCCCATTTCTAAACTGGCCCAATGCCAATTCCCTCCTCATTATAATCGGGGCTTTTGCATCCGTACCCACTTTTTGTGTCATGTTTTAACTTATATCTGCTTTGTAAAAAAAATTACATATGTACCCGCTTTTGCGCATAACTTCAGCATGCGGGGCTGAAGTAGCAAAGGCAATCACGCAAAACTTCAGCATTCTAGTAGACGGACCTGAAGTAGCTTGCAAACTTTTCAGCTCTAGTAAATGGGGAACTTCAGCTCTAGAGCTGGAGTTTTTGTCTTTGTAAATGGGGAACTTCAACATACGGGGTTGAAGTTCCCCAGTTATAAATACAAAAACTTCAGCATACGGGGCTGAAGTTCCCCAGTGTAGAGCTGAAGTTTTTGTCTTTGTAAATGGGGAACTTCAGCATACGGGGCTGAAGTTCCCCAGCTATAAAGAAAAAAACTTCAGCATACTGGCTGAAGTTCTCCCAGTTACACTGGGGGGAGCTGAAGTTTTGTTTTTTGTAAATGGGGAACTTCAGCATACGGGGCTGAAGTTCCCAAGTTATAAAGACAACAACTTCAGTCTTTATAACTTGGGAACTGAGAAACTTCAGCTCTGGTTGTCTTTGTAACTTGGGAACTTCAGCTCTGTATGCTGAAGTTTTATCTTTATAACTGGCGAACTTCAGCTTAACTGGTGAACTTCAGCTCATCGAGGGAAAAGGGAGCTAAAGTTATTTAAAAGTGAGTACAAATTAAAAGTTTTTAAAAAAAATGGGTATAGGTTAAATGGGAGCGACCAAATAAGATGCCCGCGCAATTTTTACATCATAATCTCTGTCCCATAACCCTAAAAAAAAAAAAAAAACTACTGACCTAAAAAAAAGGACATGCTCCTTCCAAAAAAACAAAAAAAAACGGCGCACTCCATTCCCTCTTCTTCTTCATCTTCTACAGACACAACGGCAAAACAGACCCAAAAAGAGGGGAGCAGCAGCCATTTTTTCACATCCCCTTTTCTAATTTCATCTTCCCAAAAAAGAGATACCTAATCTCTAAAGAACGCCTCACTCCTTCACAAAAGAGACGACAAACACAAAAGAAAACAAAAAACAAAAAAAAAAGAACAAAACAAAAAAAAGAACAAAGAGCAACGGACAGAGAATGAGAGGACAAAGGAAAATTTTGAGGATTTTCGGAACTTCCTTTTGATTCCTTCATTCCTTTTGTATTTCAGAAAAGCAGAAACATATAAAATGATGCTTCTCTCTTTAAGATAGTTGGTGTTCGAGATTTTTAACAGAAAAATGCCAAAATATTTTAAGTTTCTTCTTCTTAGTTGCTTTGGGTTTCAAATATGAAATTTGATTGAGCTGAAGGTGTTTCAAACTCGCTGTTGTGGTCGATCGCTGATCGAGGTTTCCGGCGCCGCTGAAGTTTTCCGGTCGTGGCCCTTTCTCGGCTGAAAGTTTGTTGTCGATTTCTAAGCTTTGCTGTATCGGTACAATAACGTGAGGTGACCCAATTTCTTTCACAAACAATTTTCATAAATCTAAGACCGATCACAACAATCTCAAAGATTAAGAAAATAATTTAAATGCGCTAGTTGATTTAGGCGCAATTAATAAATAAATCATCGTGATTTTGTACACGTTCGCGTGATAAAATTATGATCTTATAATTTTGGACTTTTTTCTTAAATAATTAAGAGTGACAAATTGTGTACACATACGCGTGACATGATTTAAGTGTCGATTTTTTTTAAAAATAAAACCAAGGTATGCGTTCGCGCAGCTTTGGAGTTTTTCTTAAGTAATTAAGTTTTGTAAATTGTGTACACGTCCGCGTGACATGATTTTTGACGCATCAATGCAAGCGGGTATACGCATATGTAATCCGTCTTAAAATAATTCTTAAATACAATTGAATAATAAGAAGCGGTAAAAATGTAAATGCACATAGGTATTAAAATCAGTAATTAAACAATTTAGGCTAAGTATAAATCATTAAGCGACCGTGCTAGAAGCACGGAATTCGGGAGCGCCTAACACCTTTTCCCGGGTTAACAGAATTCCTTACCCGGTCTTCTGGTTCACGGACTTTTTTAAACGGAGTCAAAATTTCCTCGATTTGGGATATTAAAAATAAATGGAGTCTCGAAACACCGTAAAAAATCCGGGTGGCAACTCTGAAAATTAAATAAATAATCACAAATTCGATTATGTCACTTAAATTGGAAAAACTCCCTTATCCCTACCCTATCCGGAAAAAGGAGGTGTGACACCATCGATAGGCGCCATCACGACATGTTAGGATTTTGGGTCGTGACAAGTTGGTATTAGAGCCTTACATAGGTCTCACGAGTCATGAGAAGATTTAGTAGAGTCTTGTGGATCGGTACGGAGACGTCCACACTTATCTTCAATATGCTGCCGAACCCTTAAGAAATTTCACATTCTTGAATTCTTGCCGTGCGAATCTTTTGATTCTGGTAACTAAACTTCTGTTGTTCTAATTATCTCATAAATGGTGAGGACGTGTACCACGGGGTAGGATGGACAACCACAAGTACCACCAGTCAGGGCCGCGCAAGGCTGAGGTCACGGCAGGGGCAGGGGTGCAGTCCATTAGTTGCCCCAGTTCAGGAGCAGGCTCCAGTTGTGGATGAGCCTGTGGGACTAGCTCAGGCACCACGTGTGCCCATTGTGATTCCAGGCCTTTAGGAGGCCTTAGCTCAGATTTTGACTATGTGCACCAGTCTTGCTCAGGCGGTCTCTGTTCCGGCCACATCAGCCACTTCTCAGGCCGGGGGAGGTGCTCAGAATCTCGCTGCCACACACCAAAGCAGGTGGTGCAGGGACTCCAGACGCCGGGGGTACCACCAAGCCAGCCTGTTGCAGCCGCTCAAGATTATGTGGTTCCTGTCATGCCTGATGATGAGCACCGTAGATTGGAGAGGTTTGGGAGGTTCCAGCCTCCATCTTTCAGTGGTATAGAGGCCGAGGATGCACAGGGCTTCTTGAACAACTGTCAGAGGATACTCCTATAGCAGGTATTCTAGAGACCACTGGGGTCTCGTTCACTACTTTTCAGTTCTCTGGGGCTGTCTTCAGTTGGTGGGAGGCTTACGAGAGGTGTAGGCTGGTCGCCGTAACACCCCTTACATGGTAGCAGTTCTCCGTTCTCTTCCTGGAGAAGTTCGTGCCTCAGTCCTGCAGAAAGGAGCTGCGCAGGTAGTTCGAGCAGCTTCGTCAAGGTGATATGGCTGTGACGCAGTATGAGATGAGATTTTTTGAGTTGGCCCGCCATGCTGTTTGGCTGGTTCCCACAGACAAGGAGAGGATCAGGAGGTTCATAGATGGCCTCACTTTTCAGCTGTGATTGCTTATGACTAGATAGAGTGCCTGGTGCTACTTTTGATGAGGTTGTCGACATTGCTCGTCAAATTGAGATGGTTCGCAGTTAGGAGCAGGTTGAGAGGGAGGCAAAGAGGCCTCGTGGACAGGGTGGATTCAGCGGTGTTCCTTCTAGGGGTCAGTTCCACCACGGTAGGGGTCGTCCTTTCAGACATGCTCAGACGGCTCATCCCGTCACCATAGTGCATCATCTGGCCATGGTTGACATAGTTATCCGCAGGGCCAGTCTTCATTCAGTGCACTACCAGCGTAGAGTTCTCACCATGCCTCGTTAATTTAGGATTTTACAGGTAGTTCCTCGGGGTGTCAAGAGCAGCAATTCCGTCATAGGAGGGGTTATTTCGAGTGCGGAGATTTTTGTCAAATTAATAGGGATTGCCCTAGGTTGTTAAGTGGGGCTCCATCGCAGACCACTCTGCCGATGGCACCAGTACCAGCAGCTCCACCACTCACCCAGCCAGCTCGGGATGGGGCTCAGTCAGCTAGGGGTCGCCCTAGAGGGATAGGCCGATCAAGGGGCGGCCAGGCCCGTTTCTATGCTATCCTTGCCAGACCATATGCCATTGCTTTGGATGCTATGATCATAGGTATTGTCTTATTTTGCCATAGAGATACCTCCATATTATTTGACCCTAGTTCCACTTATTCATATGTGTCCTCGTAATTCGCTTATTATCTGGATATGCCCCGTGAGTTTCTAGTTTTATTTGTTCATATATCTACTCTGGTGGGCAATACTATTATTGTGGACCGTGTATATTAGTCATGTGTGGTGACTATTGGGAGTCTGGAGACTAGAGTAGATCTCTTGTTGCTTAGTATGGTCGATTTTGACATGATTTTGGGTATGGATTGGTTATCTCTATGTCATGTTGTTCTAGATTGTCACGTTAAGACCATTACGTTGGCGATGCCGGGGTTGCCGAGGGTTGAGTGGAGCGGCTCTATAGACTATGTTCCCAGTAGAGTAATTTCATATTTGAAGGCTCAGTGGATGGTTGAGAAGGGTTGTCTATCTCAGATGAGTTTCTTGCAGACCTGTCGGGCATGTCGCTTGACAGGGATATTGACTTCGGTAATGATCTGGTGACGGCACTCAGCCCATTTCTATTTTATTGTTTCGTATGGCATCGGCGGAGCTGAAGGAAGTGAAAGAGAAAATCAGGAACTCCTTGATAAGGGGTTTATTCGGCCTAACGTGTCACCTTAGGGTATACCAGTTCTATTTGTGAATAAGAAAGATGGTACTATGAGAATGTGTATTGATTACAGGCAGTTGAACAAGGTCAAAATCAAGAACAAGTATCCTTTGCCGCGTATTGATAATCTATTTGACCAGCTTCAGGGGGCGAGGGTGTTCTCCAAGATTGATTTGCGGTCAGGATATCATCAGTTGAAGATTCGGGACTCGAATATTCTTAAGACAACTTTCAGGACCCGATATGGCCGTTATGAGTTCCTTGTGGTGTCTTTTGGGCTGACCAACGCCCCATCAGAGTTCATGCATATGATAAACAGTGTGTTTCACCCTTATCTTGACTCGTTCATTATTGTATTCATTAATGATATCCTGGTGTACTCTCGTAGCTAGGAGGAGCATTCCCGGCATCTGAGGATTGTGTTGCAGAGATTGAGGGAGGAGAAGCTTCATACAAAGTTCTCCAAGTGTGAGTTTTGGCTCAATTCAACGGCTTTCTTTGGGCACGTGGTGTCCAGTGAGGGCATTTAGGTGGATCCGAAGAAGATAGAGGCGGTTCAGAGTTAGCCCAAACCGTCCTCTGCCACAGAGATTCGAAACTTTCTTGGTTTGGCTGGTAATTACCGTCGGTTTGTAGAGGGTTTCTTATCTATTGCATCGCCCTTGACAAAATTGACCCAAAATGGTGCTCCTTTCAGGTGGTCGGATGAGTGCGAGGAGAGCTTTCAGAAGCTCAAGACTGTTTTGACCACGACTCCAATTCTAGTTCTGCCATCGGCTTTTGGTTCTTACACAACATATTTTGATGTCTCTCGGATTGGTATTGGGTGTGTTTTGATGCATGAGGGTAGAGTGATTGCTTATGCTTCGCGCCAGTTGAAGCCCCATGAAAAGAACTATCCTGTCCACGACCTTGAGTTAGCAGCTATTGTTCATGCCTTGAAGATTTGGCGGCACTATTTGTACGGTTTCCATTGTGAGATTTACACTAATCACTGGAGTTTGCAGCATCTTTTCAAATAGAAGGGTCTCAATTTGCATCAGCGGAGGTGGTTGGAGCTTCTTAAAGAATATGATATCACCATTTTGTACCATCCCCGGAAGGCCAATGTAGTGGTCGATGCTTTGAGTCGCCTGGTGGAGAGCTTGGGGAGCTTATCCTATCTTCCAGCAGCACAAAGGCCATTGGCGTTGGATGTTCAGGCCTTAGCCAGCCAGTTTGTTATATTAGATATTACTGAGTCGAGTCGAGTATTGGCTTGTGTGGTCTCTCAGTCTTCTCTTTATGATCATATCAGGGAGTGTCACTATGATGACCCCCACCTGCTTGTCCTTAAGGACACAGTCCATCACGGTGATTCTAAGGAGGTCACTATTGGGGATGATGGTGCATTGAGGATGCAGGGCAGGATATGTGTGCCCAATGTAGATGGTTTGTGTCAGTTAATTCTCCAGGAGGCTTACAATTCGCGGTATTCTATTCATTCGGGTGCCGCAAAGATGAATCAAGACTTGAGATAACATTACTGGTGGAGGAGAATGAAGAAGAACATAGTGGAGTATGTAGGTCGGTGTCTAAATTTCCATCAGGTAAAGTATGAGCATCAGCGACCAGGTGGGTTGCTTCAGAAGTTAGAGATTCCAAAGTGTAATGGGAGAGGATCACTATGGATTTCGTTGTTGGGCTTCCACAAACTCAGCGGAAGTTTGATGCAGTTTGGGTGATTATGGACAGGCTGACCAAGTCAGATCATTTCATTCCTGTGATGACTACCTATTCTTCAGAGCAGCTGGCTCGAGTGTATATCCGCGAGATCATCAGGCTTCATGGCGTACAGGTATCTATCATCTCTGACCAGGGTACGCAGTTTACATCACGGTTCTGGAGGGCTGTATAGCATGAGTTGGGTACTCGAGTGGATTTGAGCACATCATTTCACCCTCAAATGGACGGGCAGTCCGAGTGCACTATTCAGATATTAGAGGATATGCTTCGTGCGTGTGTGATAGAGTTTGGGGGTTCGTGGGATCAGTTCTTGCCACTAGCAGAGTTTGCTTACAACAACAGTTATCAGTCGAGCATCTACATGGAACTATATTAGGCTCTGTATAATAGGCAGTGTAGGTCTCCAATGGGTAGGTTCGAGCCGGGTGAGGCTAGATTATTGGGTATAGACTTGGTTCAAAATGCTCTAGAGAAGATTAAGGTGATTCAGGATCGACTACGCACAACCCAGTCCAGGCAGAAGAGTTATGCGGTTCGGAAGGTTCGCGATGTTGCATTCATGATTGGAGAGCGGGTCCTGCTCCGGGTGTCACCCATGAAGGGTGTTATGAGGTTCGGAAAGAAGGGAAAGTTGATCCCAAGGTTTATCGGCCCATTTGAGGTGTTGCGATGTGTTGGAGAGGTTGTTTATGAGATTGCCTTGCCTCACAGTCTAGCAGGAGTTCATCCAGTATCCATGTTTCTATGCTCCTGAAGTATCACGGCGATCTGTCTCGCATGTTGGATTTCAGCTTAGTCTAGTTGGACAAGGATTTATCTTATGTTAAGGAGTTGGTAGCTATCTTGGACAGGCAGGTTCGAAAGCTAAGGTCAAAGAACATTGCTTCTATAAAGGTTCAGTGGAGGGGTCAGCCGATCGAGGAGGCCACTTGGGAAACCGAGCATGATATGTGCAACATTTATCCTCATTTTTTCACCACTTCAGGTATGTCTCTATAATCGTTCGAGGACGAAGGTTTGTTTAAGAGGAGGAGGATATAATGACCTGGCCGATCGTTTCGAGAGTTGTAGCCCCGTTATCCCATATTCTTCTTCTTTTGTGGTCTACAACTGTTATATGACTTACCGAGGATTAGTTGGTTCAGGTTCGGAGTGATTTTAGAGTGAATTGAGACATTTAATCTCTTAATTGGAAGCTTAAGTTGGAAAATTCAACCGGATGTCGACTTATGTATAAACGACCTCTGATTTAAATTTTGATGGTTCTGTTAGCTCCGTTAGGTAATTTTGGACTTAGGGGCGCATCCGGAATGTGATTTGAAGGTCCGTGGTAGAATTAGGCTAGAATTGGCGAAAGTTAAAATTTTGGTGTGCGCAAAATGTTTAGGTCAATCATATGTGATTTGATAGGTTTCAACGTCGTTTGTAGAATTTGGAAGTTTCGAAGTTCATTAGTCTTGAATCCGTGTGTAATTCATGTTTTTGAGGTTGTTTAAGGTGATTTGAGGATTCGACTAAGTTCGTATTGGGTTGTAAGACTTGTTGGTATGTTTGGTTGAGGTCTCGGGGGTCTCAAGTTGATTTCGGGTGGTTAACGGACCAAGTTTTGAAGTTGGAAGGCTACTGAAGTTTGTACTCAGCTGGTGTAATCGCACTTGTTGAAGTTTCATCGCAGGTGCGAACCCGCAGAAGCGGGGAAGAAAGCCGCCGAAGCGGGCAAGGCCAGTAAGGGCAGGGAACGCAGGTGCAAAGGAGAATATGCAGCTGCGATCCAGCTCGCAGATGCGAAGATTGAAGGCTAGGGTGTTTCCGCAGATGCGGACAAAGGGCCGCAGAAGCGCCTCCGCAGGTACGAGACCTGGAGCGCAGGTGCGAGCCCAATGGCTTAAGTGGTTTCCGCAGAAACGGATCTTGCGGATGGGAGGCCTCAGGTGCGAAAGGCCTGGGCAGAACATATAAATATAGGGCTTCGAGATTATTCACCATTTTCACCACTTTGAGCTCGGATGTTTGAGGTTTTTGAGAGGGATTTTGAAGTGATTACTGAGGTAAGATCCTTGTGTTCATTTTTCTTCAATAATGATGTTTCCCCACTGATTTTACACCTAGTTGGTGAGTTTTTGAGGTGAAATTGGGGGTTTAGGGCTAGTGAATTTGAGAGTGAATTTTGGGGGATTGGATGACCAAATGATGCCGGATTTTGATAATTTGGTATGGTTAGACTGATGAGTGAATGGGCTTCCGAGTTTTGTAGTTTTTGTCAGATTTCAAGACGTGGGGCCGGTTTGGGCTAATTTCGGATTTTGACTTATAATTTCATATTTTTCTTATGGAATTGATTTCTTTAACCTATATTAATTATATCGTACTGCTTGTGGCTAGATTGGAGGCATTTGGATACCGATTTGAGAGACAAAGGCACTTTGGAGTAGAGCTTTATGTGGATTGCGGTAAATAACAATTTTAAATCTGGTCCTGAGGGTATGAAACCCCGAATTATTGTATTATGTGAGTATTTTGGAGGTGACGCACATGTTAGGTGACGGGCATGTGGGCGTGCACTGTGGAAATTGGGACTTGGTCCATCTGAAAAGTTGAATAAATTTCTTGTTAGCTATGTGCCCTTTCTGTGTTATAGAAATTTGACCGTAAATCATGTTAGAAATTATGCTTAGGCTATGTGTTGGTGCTGTAAAGATCCACAGTGGTCATGATACCTGTTGAATCTTCCTTCTTATTGTTACTTGTACTCAGTCGTAGTATTACTTGCATATTATACCTCAGTCTCTGTTATTCCCTGTTGATACATTATATCATTCTGTTTTGGGCTGATTTCCCTTTAGTACTGAGGGCTGTGAGACTAGAGAGGTTGATGACTGAGTGAGGCCAAGGGCCTATTTGTGAGGTATTTATACTATAACACATGAGTTGTTAGTGCGGATTCGGATGTGATACTGTAGCACGTGAGTTGTCCATGCGGATCTTGATATGATACTATAGCACGTGAGTTGTCCGTGCGGATTATAGCGCTTGGGTTGTAGGAGCCCCTCCGGAGTCTGTACACCCCCAATAAGTGCATGTACCTATTGAGTGTGAGTACTGAGGGCTGAGAGCCGAGTGTTGAGCTATTAAGAGAGCTTGAGTGATTGTTGCCCTGAGAGGCTGCACTTGTTTCATTTGTTGCTGCACTTAGCTGATTTATGTCATTGTTCTGAAATTTCGGGGAAATATTGTATTCGGCTTTACCTGAACTAGGTAATGTGTAACTGATTTGACTTAAATTGCCGAAATTGAAACATGTTTACTTTCATTGCTGAGATTACTGAAATGAACTGTAATTGTATAGCTCTTCACTACCTTTCAGTTCCTTAATTATTATTGTTACTTACTGAGTTGGTTGTATTCACACTACACCCTGTACTTCGTATGTAGATCCAAGTGTTTCTGGACACAGAGGACGTTGATCTCGTGCATGGTTGAGTATCGGAGATTTACGAGGTAGTTGCCGGCGTTTGCAGTCCTTGTCTCTCCTTCCTTGTTCGCTTTTCTTTTCTGTAGTGGTATTTTAACACAGACTCTTGTAGACACTGTTTCTTAGATTGGTTATTTAGATGCTCATGATTTGGTGACACCCTGATGTTTGGGGCTATTTTTCGCACTGTATTTTGAGTTTAACTCTTGTATTTACGAAAACTTTGTCATATAAAAGCTTTTGATTTGTCTTTTATGAAACATTGAAAATATTTTAAAAATCGGCTTGCCTAGTACCATCGATAGGCGCCATCACAACAGGTTAGAATTTTGGATCGTGACAAGGTGATGCTGTCATATTATGTGGGTTTCATTGGCTACACGGATGAAAATTTAAGCTAAAAATAAGCCACTTGGCAATTTTAAGATAACATTAAAATTTTAAATTATAAATTGAAACATAATTAATGAAAGTAGTTTAATAAATCTTATATTCAATCTAAATAAATCTTAGACAAATCTAATCTATATCTACATTTATATTTATATTTATATGTATATTTGTAGTTAATCTATATTTATACCTATATTGAACGACCCATAAATTTTTTTTCTATATTAGCTAGAAATATGGAGGTAAACAATAAACTAAAAATTATAATAGAAAAAATAAAAAAATATAGAAAGATGTAGATTGAGATAACATGTGACTATTTATACTTTGGAGTAAGTTAAAATAAATTAAAATTTACTTAAGATATTAAAGATTTATTAAGTTTAAAAATTAAATAAATTCAAGCGGAAAATAAGATCTTACATAAAGTATATAAATTATTTATAAGGTAAGAAAAAATTTAAATAATTAATAAAAAATATTTTAATAACAAGAATAATAATGTCATATTAATATTGATAAATCGGGCAAACGAATATTTTATAAGTAAATATTACTACAACATTTAGATATACCTATATTATATTAAAAGAAGAGTAGTGAAGCATGTGGCTAAGCTAAGTGGCAAGCTAAAAAGAAGCCACTTGGCAATTTTAAGGCAACATTAAAAATTTAAATTATAAATGGAAACATAATTAATGGAAGTAGTTTAATAAATCTTATACTCAATCTAAATAAATCTTAGACAAATCTAATATATATATCAACATTTAAATTTATATTTATATGTATATTTGTAGTTATATCTATATTTATACCTATATTGATCCACCCATAGATTTTTTTTCTATATTAGCTAGAAATATGGGGATAAAAAATTAATTAAAAATTATAATAGAAAAAAATAAAAAAAATATAGAAAGACGTAGTTTGAGATAACCTATGACTATTTATACTTTGGAGTAAGTTAAAATAAAATTAAAATTTACTTAAGATATTAAATATTTATTAAGTTTAAAAATTAAATAAATTCAAGCGGCAAAATAAGATCTTACATAAAGTATATAAATTATTTATAAGGTAAGAAAAAACTTAAATAATTAGTAAAAAATATTTTAATAACAAGAATAATAATGTCATATTAATATTGATAAATCAGGCAAATGAATATTTTATAAGTAAATATTACCACAACATTCAAATATAATGGTTTCAAATAATTAAGAAAACATTTTTTTGTGATTAATATTTGAATTAAGTGCTGTTAGTTTAAGTTTGAAAGAATAACATAATTTTTTGAAAATGCAGTCAAATTTAGAAAATAGAATAATAAAAATTATTTAAATTTGAGAAAGTTTTTAAATTTTTATCTATATTATATTAGAATGAGTGTGGTAGAAATAGATATTAAATTCAAACAAGATAGTAAAAATCCACATGAATATGTAATAATATTACGTATTGGATAACATAATATCAAAATAAAAAATAAATAGAGAATTTCTTTTTAGATTTTTATCATTGAAAAAAAGGGTAAAACTTATTTAAATTTGAGATGAGAAAGTTTTTTATATTATGATAAGAAAAGTCATAATATTGTCACGACCCGAATTTTTCACCGCCGGGTCCGTGATGGCGCCAAACATTGAACCCGCTAGGCAAGCCAACGTTACTGATTAATTACCTTATTCCTTTATCTTTAACAGTTTATCAGACTTCATAATAAAATCATGGAATTTAAAATACGAGATAACATGATTCAACAGTTTGATACAATACTAATACGAAATCCAAAACCAAAGTACTCCCAGAACAAGTGTCACAATCTCACGGACTGTCTATGAATACTACAAATAGGAGTCTGAAAAAAATAGATACATTTGTCTCAGGATAAAGAAGAGCAGAATATAAAGGAAGTAGGAGGGGATGCCAAGGCCTGCGGACGTCTGCAGAACTACCTCGGAATCTCCGCTGGACTGAAGGCAGCAACTCTGATCTAAGGTCTGAAGGGTCCAGTACCGGGATCTGCACAAAAGTACAGAGTGTAGTATCAGTACAACTGACCCCATGTACTGAGTAAGTGTCGAGCCTAACCTCGGCGAAGTAGTGACGAGGCTAGGACACGACAACCAAATCAACCTGTGCAGTTTAATAGTATACAGAGAAAATAATAACAACGAGAAATAAATAGCTAAGCATAAAGGAAATGGGAACATGCCGAGGGGAGGAAATATCAAATAATGGAAATAACGAGATAAAGCACAAATTAGATATCAGTTTAAGCAATAGGAATAGTAACACAAAAGCAAGTACACGGCATCGCCCTTGCTGCTTTTATTCTCATCCTCACCAAATAATAAATATAAATGCATAGCATTACCCTTCATGATTTTACTCTCATCCTCATCAAGTAATAAATAGAAATGCACGACATCACCTTTCGTGCTTTTACTCTCACCCTCTCAATAAATCAATAGAAACGGCACAGCATCACCCTTCGTACTTTTAATATCATAATATGGAACGACACCACCCTTCGTGCTTTTACACTCTCTCACAATATCATACACGACATCACCCTTCGTGTTACACTCTTCCTTACCCAAACAATATCAATAACAACAATCCGACAAGGAAAAATCAACAGTATAAACAACAATAATAAATCCATAACGTCCAGGAAAGGGAGCCAACAGTAGAATCAATATCATCCCGGCAAGGGAAACAACTATACCAATCTCACTTAGTACATAACTTCACATAAAAAATTTTAACTGAAACCAATACTCAACACTGATCAATATCAAGGAATTTCCACCAACATGGATAGCTATAAAGTGAAACTCAAGTATTTCTTAACGAAAAACCACATAAATCACAATATTTGACTCACGGGCATGCTTGACACCAATGTATAGGTACTCATCACCTCAACTATACGTTGAACATGATACTAACACATAGCAAATAGGACACAACACCTATTCCCTCAAGCTAAGGTTAAGCCAAACACTTTGTAACGACCCGGTCGGTTGTCCCGTAGAAATTGCATTATTATTGTTGTTCTTGCCCTGTCATAGGTTGGTTATGCTATAATTGATGTGTTAGAGTTGGTAGGCTTGAAATCGATATGGTTGTAGTGAGAGTTTAGTCGCTTAGTCTTTAAAAATAGCCTTAAAGTTGGAAAAAAATCAACTGAGAGTTGACTTATTGGTAAACGACCTCGGAATGCGGATTTTATGGCTCGGATAAATTTGTTAGGTGATTTGGGACTTAGGAGTGTGTTCAGAATATTTTTGTGATGTCAATTAAGCTTGAATTGGCGAAAGTTAGTTTATGGTGATTTCCGGTCGGTAATGGAAAATAGGCTATCAGGGTCAGAATGGAATTCCGGAAGTTGGAACATGTTCGTAATGTCATTTTGGATAGGTCTGTAAAATTTCAGGTCAATTGGAGTTGTTTTGGATAGTTTCGGCATCGTTGGAGGATTTTAGATATTTCAAAGTTCTTAGGCTTGAATTTGATGTGATTTTGGTGTTTTGATGTTATTTTTAGTGCTTCGGGAGTGCAACTAAATTAGAATGATCATATATGATATGTTGGTATATTTGGTTGGGGTCCCGAGGGGATCGGAATTGATTTCGGGTGGTTAATGGAAGTTTTAAAGTTGGTAAAATGCAGCTTCAGCTGCTGGTGCTAGTGTAACCGCACCTGCGAAAGTGTGACCGCAGGTGCGGGCCCGCAGGAGCGAGCAAAGCTCCGCAGATGCGAATTTTGGGAGGCTCAGTAGAGGATCCCAGGTGCGGGAGGAGGATCGCACCTACGAAGTCGCAGGTGCGGAGAAGAAGTCGCAGGTGCAGATGCTCCACAGGTGCGGACCTGGGTCCGCAGCTACGGGTCCGCAGCTGCGCTTAAGTGGCCGCAGGTGCGGAGCCACTGTTCAGAAAGTATAAAAACCTGCCTTCGTGATTTTTAACCCTCTTTTCACCATTGTTGTACGGGTTCCTAGGTTTTTGAGGGATTTTGAAGAGGGAAATGTTGGTTCATCATTGAGGTAAGGTTTATGGACAAAATAACTCAATTATATGTGATTGGAGACCTTATATCAGTGTTTAATTATGAAAACCAGTAGGAAAAATGTGGGGTTAGGGCTTGAGATTTTGAGACTTTTAGGGGTCGATTTGAGGGGTCAAACGAACTTCGATTTTAGCGTTCTTGATATATACGGACTTGTGAGATGATGAAGAACATTTTGGTATAAAATTTATCGGGTTCCAAGATGCGGGCACGGGGGTCGGATTTTGACTAATTTCGGGTTTTGAGCTAAATTTGGTACTTTTCAATTGGAATTCATTCCTTAAGCATAATTTGATGATAAAAATCTGAACTTGGTAGATTTGGAGCACTCAGAGGCCGAATTTAGAGGCAAAGGCACTGCGGAATAGTATTTTAGCCGGTTTTGAGGTAAGTAACGTTTCCAAACTTGGTTCTGAGGGTTCGAAACCCTGAGCTAAATGATTTATGACTATTGTTGAGGTGACGCACAAGCCAAGTGACGGGCGTGCACCAAGTATTTGTGGCCTGTCTTTTCCCATGGCACCGCTTAGTGATTATTCCATGATGATATATGTGCTTCTATTAATGTGGTAACTGTGAAAATGTTATAAATCATGTANGCATACTTATCATTGTTTCGGGCTGATGGATGCATCTGTGATCCATGTGAGTGAGACTGAAGAGTAATGACTGAGTGAGGTTGAGAGCCTGTTATTGAGACAGTTATGAGATTGGACTGCACACCACAGCGATATTAAATTATGCCTTCATTGGCTTGATATGGCGCTTGGGCCACTAGGGCCCCTCCGAAGTCTTTACACCCCCAGTGAGCGAATTGATGATGAGGGATGGATCTTCCCTGGACATGGATCTTGTCCGAAGCTGATGTTATGTGAG
>ML421333.1:0-28803 GCA_005239525.1 Nicotiana knightiana | reverse complement strand
TGTTACTTACTACTGTTCTGAATTAGCCGGCTGCAAGCCAAGGCTAATTATTGTGCTCTCCTAATCTTCACTTTGTTTTTACTATCTCTTTACTGATATGTTCTGATTTCAATTCAAGTCTCAAAGCCAGCATGTTTCTTTTACTGCTTCAGTTTAACGTGTTTCTGATCTGTTTCTATCTATGGTTTTGTTGTTCAACATGTAATTGACATGTCTACATCATTGTTCATCTAGAATATTATGTTATGTCCCACCCCACTTTTGGATCAGTATGCTTATGAATATGTTACCCCGTTGTAGTATGTCCCAATGTGACTCTTCTCTATCTTATGCTTACCTAGTTTCTAGTATGAACCTTTCTTTGCGAAGCAATTTCTATCCTAAGTAGTCTGGTTCTATGTTGATTCTGAAATTCATGATGTGTTAATAGCATTAGCTATCCCCTAATCCCCATAAACCACCTACAAGAACTTCTATGCTCCTGTATACTATGTGCTCTATGTGTCCCCAATTCCGATCACCCCTGTATGAAGGACTGTGATATGAATGTGCTGAATCTGTTTGTGTTGTGATTAGTCTACTGTTTTTTAATTGTCCTACTTTTGTCAAAAAACTATTTTTTTTACTAAACAACTCTCCTATTTTATAAAACTGTTTCAACTAAGTCTTTTTCAAACACTGTCTTTCCTATTAAACCTTTTTCAAAACTGTTTCAACTAGGTCCTCAGGTTCTATCCCCTCCAGTGTATGACTGCCTCGGGATTCCTGTGAGATCCCTATGAACTCTGATGCACTGGGGGCTGACCCTTCCATACTGCACTCATTCAATTATGGTTATAAAATCTGGGTGTGAGCACTGCTCGGGATCCCTTGAGGTCCTTATGGAACTCTAACACACCCGGATATGAGAAAGGTTATGAAACATTTGGGCACTTGAGGTCCTGAGAATCTGGGCCTGTTTTTCAGGCTCCCTATAGTTTAACTTCTTTTTTTCCTTTATCTATTTATGTAATTTACTTAGCTGGTCTGTAATAATTATTTGTAAACAGATATTGAGGATGGCTAGTAAAGTGGGGAGGGTATCCATATAGTTCTGTTAAAATCATCGGGTAGAAATCATGTTTTAAGCTTTACATTGTTTATATCTGCTTTAGAATCCATGTTTTAGGACCAACATGTTCATTCAAACCATGCCAAGCATGCACTAGATACCATGTTCCTAGGATTTCATGTCTACTGTTTCAGCATCTCATCCATGCTTTATGTTTATCGCTTAGAAATCCTGCTCCTAGGATAATAAGCAATGTTAACATAAAAGTTGTTACTCCTGTGCATTCAAAATCATGTTCCATCATCCTGTAACTCTTTGTGCATTCTAGAAATCATGCCTTTATGAATTCTGTGTATCCTGAAATTAAGTCTTAACCATCCTGCATTTATATGTGCATATTAGATATCCTGCTCTAGGATTTCGTTTACATCTGCTTAACCACGCCTAGTTTAACTACTGACTCACAAAAAAGGTAGAAACAATGTCACATCTAATTGTCTTGCCCCTAATAAAACTAGTAACAATCTCTGCATAATTGTATCACCTATAACAACATGTTTTTAGGTAAAACAACTTCTGAACTATTTTTTAACAATTCTGGTAATTATTACGCACAATCCCACTCCTAGGAAAGCCTTAGGTAATCAATCTCTTTAGCAGCTTGAAGTCTGCTTGGTTGTGTTTGCTGTCTAAAGGCTAACAGGTTTTAAAATCAGTATGAAAACTGGTTAGGTCCTTGTTATTGAGTTTATAAATAAAGATGCATACTTCTGTGCATTGATATTCACGTAGATATCCTGTCTTAGGATTCTGTCTAATAAAACGAGCTCTTGTTTGTGTTTGAGACGTGCTGCTTATGTGCATTATCTGTGGAGGTAAATCTGAGCCTCTTAACTGTTTTTTCCTGCATTTATTTGTAAAGTCGTATTTGTACTTGCATGTTGCTTAGAATTTTATCCTTTTAACCTTAGGGTTTTTTTCTAGAACTGCCTATATTGAGATGTCCTAAATTCCTCCAGGGCCATTAAGATGGGACGGGTAATAGCGCACATAGAGGTCGTTAAATAAACTCCCTTAATAACCACTAAGGGGTGGGAAGGGTAGACATGGATATGATATCCGGTGCGCTAATACCACGTGTAGCCCCTCTTCTGAGGAGTGATTACCGGGCATTGTACTAATGTGATCCTATAGGATAAACAACCTAGGACCCTCCCCCCATCCCTTACATATGTGTGTTTAGATCATAACTCTTTCAAAACAGTATATGTGTCCCTAGAATCCAAATCTTTTAATCTTTAGCACATATGCTTGCTTAGACTGTAAATCTTCTCGAAAACCTTTATGTGTTTACCTATGTGCTTTTATTGCTTATGTGCTACCTGTTTTAAAATTCACAAAGCTTGTTTGGACGGGAACCATAGTTGTGGAATTTGAGGGGTGCCTAACGCCTTCCCCTTGAAGTAATATCAAGCCCTTACCCTATCTCTGGTTTAACTAATCTGTATTTGTAAATAACCTTTAGTAGGTGCCCTAACGCACCTTAAAATCGTTAGGTTGCGACTCTTCAATTCCTTATCCCTTTCCCAAAAGGAAACGAGTTGTCCTAATAATGTTAAATACCCTGACTGATCCGAAAGGGGAGGAAAGAGGGGGGCGCGACAGCATGTGACTCTGCTGGGGATTTATCTAGGCTTTTACCATTTCAAACTGCTTTGTGAACTTGTCTTCACTTTGTTAATACTTGTGACCTTTCCATTTCCCCCTTTATGTGCCATTAATTGTTTATTTCTTTCAAATACTTGTTCCTTTCAGAATCAAAACTCACATGTTTCTTCTTTTTGTTTTCCTTTGTAACTGCTTTTTCAATTATAATCGTTGTATTTACCGCTTTCACAACGTGAAAATACATGACAACATGCTTTTATTGCTCATTTATTGTTGCGTAATCATGCTCAACATCACATTCCACTCGTGCCTATACAAATCCCATAGCAACGCTTGATGATTGTTTGCGCCCTTCCATTTTATATCACCCCTAAATTCGGAAAGGCTTACTTGCGGTAAAACTAATCGATCAGTGGTGCAGTCGACAATTCCGTGCCTTTCCCCCTCAAGATGACTAAAACCCCATAGAAACCTTACTCTGTTATATTGTGCATGCATCATGGTCAAATATAGTCGGGTTAATGTGTCTTCCGCACAATAACCCTTTAAGACAGCCTTATCTAAAAGTCCACCGGATTTTTCATAATCTCAAAGGACGCAGTCATGTTCTGTGCATTTATTTTGAGAACTAAATGCATTCATGCTAATCATAAGTGTATAAATAGTCGAGTCTGGCGGGGGAAAGGGTCTAACCTTATCAATTTTGCAGAAAATGAGGCATGAAGTCCCAGGTTCGGCATGGTCCAAAGAATACCACCACTATTGTTGGATTGGTGGAAAGACCTCTCGCCCAGTGACAAATACCATGTGAAGAGGGTCCTCGAGAACTTTCCCTTTTTATTGGATATTCAACCAAACAACATGTTGATCGAAGCAGCCACTATGTTCTGGGACAGAGAAATGTTTGTGTTCCATTTTGGTAACATAGAAATGACCCCCCTCTTGGAGGAGATAGGGGGATTTGCAGGATTACCTTAGGACAGTCCAGGTTTGTTGGTACCGGAGAACCGCGCCGCTAGAGGGTTCCCGAAAATGATGGGTTTGAAGAAGAATGACGGCTTAGAGTGCCTGACGAGTCCTACATACCTTTTGATTATCTCTATGAACCATACAGCCATAGCAAATCCTATCGTATCTTCCACGACAAGTTCTCTATTACTTCCTTGGGTCATTTTCACCGCAGGGTTTTTGTGTTTGTCGTTTGCTTACTGGGTCTAATGGAGCTAGAAGAATAGACAAGAAAAAGGGTCTCCGACTGCCAGAATGTTGGGGGAAACAAAGGAGGGCATCTAGCAAGGGTATACCTGCTGTTGGTCATGCACGACCTAGGGAACTTGATTGACATAACCAAGAAAACTAAGCCTAGGGAAGGTCCTTCGGGGACTAAGTAGTCTAGGTTTCCTTTTCATTGCTTTTACCAACATAATAAGGCCAAGTGCATTTAGTGACTTTATTTCCTACTCATTATTTTAGTGTCGTTTTGGAATCGTCTATTTTACATTAATTAAATGAGGCATTTTTGCATCTAATTTCTCCAAAATCAACTTGTTGCTAGGCCTACCTCTGACACAACGTGGCTCCCAAATTAGGACACGCTTTTATTCCTGCACTATGTGTTTAAATACTGCAATGTTTTCTCATGATCATCACTAACTTGGCTACCTTTTAGTTTTTTAAATTTTTTTAATTATTTTTTGTTTCTCTCCTGATTATTCCCCTCCCCAAAGGTTGGTTCGTGCATTCTGCCATCATCATCATATCACACAAGATCCAGGGGCCCTCCACCTCCTCCTTCTCCTAGTTCACTTAAAGGCAAAGGAAAAGGAAAAATGGAAGATTTGGGCAACATCAGACAGGAAAACACTACGCCAGTGGAATGAACAGAAGATTTGGACAATCAAGGTACTCAGGTTCAGAATGATGCTATGTCACAACTCGAGCAAAGGTTGTTGAAACTCCAAGAGGAGCTTGAGCATGTCCGAAACTTGGCAAATTTATCCTTCTCACTCAGTGTCCCAGATGTCACTCAAAATCCCATACCTCCTCAGAACACCCCAAACAAACAGAACCCTCCCACAACTCATACAACTCCATCAAAAAAACAAATTATTCCACCACAGCACTAGCACAAAACTTTCCACGCTCTAATAAATACCCCGCTAATTATCCTTGAACCACTAGAATCCACAAGTTACCACCTCTATGCTCAAACACCAGGTCATCTGAACAACCCTATATATGTGGAGACTCTACCTCACTCTACCCAACACATTGCTTAAACACCTGAATCCAGTGAGAAGGATATGATCATTAAGAATTTGGCCGAGGAACTCAAGAAGCTGACTAGTAGAGTTCGGGGCGTTGAAGGAAGCAATGGAGTCGAAGGGNACTCCACAAGTGACCACCTCTATGCTCAAACACCAGGTCATCAGAACAACCCCATATACGTGGAGACTCTACCTCACTCCACCCAACACATTGCTTAAACACCTGAATCCAGTGAGAAGGATATGATCATTAAGAATTTGGCCGAGGAACTCAAGAAGCTGACTAGTAGAGTTCGGGGCGTTGAAGGAAGCAATGGAGTCGAAGGGTTGAACTATGAAGATCTTTGCATACAGCCCAATGTTGAACTACCGGAGGGTTACAAACCTTCTAAATTTGAAATGTTTGATGGTACAGGTGATCCCAGGGTCCATCTGAGGACCTATTGTGATAAATTGGTTGGAGTAGGAAGAGACGAGGAGATTCTCATGAAATTGTTCATGAGGAGCCTCATAGGAGATGCTTTATCTTGGTACATCAGCCAAAACCCTAAGAAGTGGTCGGACTGGGTAAGTATGGCATCAGACTTCATGGATCGATTCAGGTTCAATAAGGATAATGCACCAAACGTGTTCTACATCCAAACCTTAAAAAGAAGCCGACCGAAACTTTTCGCGAGTAAGTCGCTCGCTGAAGATCTGAAGCAGCCAAGGTCATGCCTGCCTTAGAGGAAGAGCAAATGAACAAATTCTTTGTCCGGGCACAAGACCTGCAGTATTAGGAGAGGTTAATGGTGATTGAAAACCACAAATTCTCTAACATCATCAAGCTGGGTGAGAGAATGGAAGAAGGTATCAAGAGTGGAATGGTCACTAACCTTCAGGCCCTATAGGCCACCAACAAAGCCTTGCAGTCTGGTGGTATATCCAAGAAGAAAGATGCAGGAACGGTAATGGTTGCACAGGGACCCAAATCCCCGTTGGTATATAGAACTTCCCTACTTAACTATCAAGCACCCTCACTATAACCCCTGAAAATCCATCCCAATGGGTCAATCCAAATAGGACCTGTGCATACCATTCCGGCATGAAGGGGCATACAATTGATGAATGTCGCTCATTGAAGGATAAGATCCAGTATATGATTGATAACAAGGTCATCCAGGAAAAAAAAGCTGCTCCCAATGCTCGCAACAATCCGCTTTCAAACCATAGGGGTGTCAACATGATAGATATAGAAGAAGATTGGGACCCAGGGGGGTCAATCGGGTAAATCATAGAAGGTGATGACCCAAGGAAGCCAGTAGTCACTCTTAATCCCATCATAGTCCAGATTCAACCATCTGGAGACGTCGGGGTAACTGCATCACTGCCATTCAAGTTTGAAACGGCACCACCTGCAAATATATATTTGTCGTTCGAGGTTGAAATTATGCTGCTTGCTAAGGCACCCATTCCATTTGAACTGAAAGTAGTTGCACCAATCACAGTGACAGTGTCAACCACGCCACCTTTCAACGACAAGGTTGTACCTTGGGATTACACGGCTGAAGCAAGAAGGAAATGTAAAGTCAAGATAGAAGAAACTGGTGCTGCATAGGGGATGACAAGGATCGACAGGGTCTATACACCTGAACACTTGGCAGAGTATAACAAGAATGCTTCCAACAGGCCACCCGTCATTAAGACAGGTCCAAATGATCTTTGGAGGAAGGTGCAGGCCAGGAAATACTCAGTCATCGATCAGTTGAACAAAACTCCAGCCCAGATATCCATTCTACCATTGCTACAGAATTCAGAGACACACAGGAATGCTTTGATGAAAGTGCTGAACGAAGCATATGTGCCAAATAACATAACTAGTAGAGAAATGGCCAATATGGTAGTTCAAGTACTGGAGAGTCACAAGATCACTTTCCACGAGGACGAGATGCCGCCTCAAGGACTAAGTCATAACAAAGCACTACATATTAGTGTGCAATGTGAGGACTACTTCATCACCAGGATTCTGATCGACGGGGAATCCAGCCTCAACATCTGTCCGGTGACAACACTCAAGAAATTGAGCAAGGGACTGCACGAGATCAAAGAAGGATCAATGTATGTAAAGGATTTCAAAGCTTCTCAAAGGTCAACCATCGGCCAAATCGGTCTTTGTCTACAGATGGGACCTACATAGTTTGAAATTTAATTTCAGGTGATAGACATATCAACATCCTATTATTTTTGTTGAGACGCCCATTGATACATACCGCCGGGGCTATAGCATCAGCATTGCATCAGGTGGTAAATTTGAATGGAACCACCAGGAAGTGATCATCCATGGAGACGGACGCAATCCTATCTATGGTCGCCAGACCATCCCAGTGATTGAAGGTAAAAGAAGGTTAGGTGGAGAAACCTACCACCACATTGAATGGGCCAGTGCAGTGGATAAAGATAAATGGTGGGACGGTAAGATCAAAAGCATACTGAACTGGAGTGGATACGAGCCTGGTAGAGGACTCGGGAAAAATCTTCAGGGGATTTCCAAACCAATACAATTAAAGCACCATGGCACCACTTTTGGGCTGGGATAGAAATACATTTGGCAGGAGTAAGAAGACTGGTCGCCACCATGGAGTGGTCCCTACTATCCGTTGGAACAACCTATACCACATTTGGAGCAAATTTTCCAGCAAGCTGATATCATATCGAGGTCAGAAGAAGAAGAAACTCTAGCAGCTTTGGAAGATTTATTCCTGGAAGATGGTGACATGGATTGTTGTGTTATTGTTGAGGAGGAGGAAGAGGAAGGACCTACCATACAAACTATGAGCAAGGGATCGTTTCTCAAGAATTGGACTGTCAGACCATCCAGGGCCCGACGAGTCCCGTGGTAGCAAGGTTGAACAAGCATTATTTCATTTTTGCTAATGATTTCATTTTCGCCTTTTCCATGTTTTGCATTTTACAATAAAATATCTAATGTTCCAAAAACACTCAAAAATCACTTTTATGTTTCAATGAATCTGTATTCATTTATTATCATTTTTCTCTCATTATTTTATCTAACAACATTACTATTTCCTGTCTTGGTGAACCAATGACTATGACATGCAATGAGGCAATGCAGCAAAAGGACAGTGATTCAGAGGAAGAAGATACCATACCCGATGAAATTATCAGAGAAGTTGAGGATTTTGAAAATAGACCTAAGTCCAATCTGGAAGAAACCGATATACTCAACCTGGGAGATTCAGAAACTGTCGACGAAACTCGCTTCAGCATTCATCTATCACCATCAGAGAAATTGGAATACACAAAATTTTTGAAAGAGTATGAAGACATATTTTTCATGGTCATACGATGACATGACTGGTCTAAGTACATCTATTGTGGCTCACAAGTTACCAACCAGTCCAATGTGCCCACCGGCAAAAGAAGAAGCTCAGAAAATTCAAGCCTGATAAATCAAAGTGGAAGTTACCAAGCAAATCAACGCCAAGGTTCTCAGGGTAGTTGAATATCTGAGACGGTTAGGCAACATCATGCCAGTACCCAATAAAGACGGAAAGATCAGAGTTTGTGTCAACTACCGGGATCTCAATCGGGCCAGCCCGAAGGATGATTTTCTTCTCCCGAACATACACATCTTGATTGACAATTGTGCAAAGCATGAACTTCAATCGTTCGTGGATTGTTTTGCTGGTTACCACCAGATTTGGATGGACGAGGAAGACACTGAGAAAACAGCTTTCATTATGCCCTGGGGGGTCTACTGCTATAAAATGATGCCATTCGGCTTAAAGAATATTGGGGCCACCTATATGAGAGTTATGACCACAATCTTCCATGATAGGATACATAAAGAAATTGAGGTGTATGTGGATGATGTCATCATCAAGTCCAAGAGAGCCACCGACCATACAGGAGATTTGAGAAAATTATTCGACATGCTGCGAAAGTACAACTTGAAGTTAAACCCGGCAAAGTGAACGCTTGGAGTTCCTGCTGGGAAATTGCTCGGGTTCATCGTCAGCCACTAAGGAATAGAACTGGATCCATAAAAGGTCAAATCCATCCAAGAGCTACCATTGCCAAAGAACAAGAAAGATGTGATGAGTTTCCTAGGACGCCTTAACTACATCAGCCGATTCATAGCCTAGTCCACGATTATATATGAACCAATCTTTAAGATGCTGAAGAAAGATGCTGCGACCGAATAGACCGATGATTCAGAAAGCTTTCAACAGAATCAAGGAACACTTGTCAACATCACTAGTCTTGGTCCCGCTAGAGCCAGGTAGACCCTTTCTACTCTACCTTGCGGTATTAGATGGAACTTTTGGCTGCATTTTGGGGCAGCACGACGGGATTGGAAGAAAGGAACAAGCTATTAATTATCGGAGTAAGAAGTTCACTCCACATGAGGAACGTTATTCTCTACTGGAACGTACCTGTTGTGCGCTAACCTGGGTAGCCCAGAAGCTGAGGCATTACTTCTGTGCCAACACAACATATCTCATATCAAGGATGGATCCCTTGAAATATATCTTTCAGAAGCCTATGCCCACTGGCAATCTGTCCAAATGGAAAATCCTGCTAAGTGAGTTCGACATTATCTATGTGACTCAGAAAGCGGTCAAGGGGAAAGCGCTAGCAGATCATCTTACCGAGAACCCCGTGGGAGGAGAATACAAACCCCTGAAAACCTATTTTCCCGATGAATAAGTGTCATTCATAGGGCAAGACATTGCAGAATCCTATGATGGGTGGAGACTGTTCTTCGACGGAGCAGCCAATTTCAAAGGAGTCGGCATTGGAGCTATCCTGATATCGAAAATAGGTCAACACTACCTGGTATCTGCCAAACTCATATTTCCTTGTACCAACAATATGGCATAATATGAGGCATGCATCTTAGGGCTCAATATGGCCATTGACATGAGTATCCAGGAGTTTCTAGTAATCAGTGACTCAGATCTGCTAATACACCAAGTACAAGGAGAATGGGCTACCAAGAATTCAAATATATTGCCATATCTGCACCATGTGCAGGAATTGAGGAAAAGGTTCACAAAGATAGAATTTCGGCACGTCCCCAGAATTCAGAACAAATTTGCTGATGCATTGGCCACTCTATCATCCATGATAGAGCATCCAGATACGAACTTCATATCCTATTCCAGTAAATATCCATAGCCAACCGGCATACTGTGCCCATATTGAAGAATAAGCAGATGGGAGACCATGGTTCCACAACATCAGGGAATATTTGTCAAAGGGAGAGTACCCAGAGCTGTCAAATCACACTCAGAAATGCACGCTCCGGAGATTGTCCACCAATTTCTTTCTCAGCGGAGGAAATCTGTACAGAAGGACTCATGACTTGGGATTATTAAGATGTGTCGATGCAAAGGAAGCCTCCAGACTACTTGAAGAGATACATGCTGGGACCTGTGGCCCACACATGAATGTTTTTGTCTTAGAAAAGAAAATACTCAGAGCCGGTTACTTCTTGATGACCATGGAAACAGACTGCGTCTAATATGTCAGAAAATTCTATCAATGTCAGGTACATGCAGATATGATAAAGGTACCCCAAATGAGCTCAATGCAACAAGTTCACCTCGGTTGTTCATCACCTGGGGAATGGACGTTATTGGCCCACAGCCTAAAATGGGCACAATTTCATTCTAGTAGCTATTGATTTCTTCACCAAATGGGTCGAAGCGGCATCATACAAAGTAGTGACTAAGTCGTGGTAGACTTTGTCCGTGACCGTACCATTTTTCGATTTAGGGTTTCAGAGTCAATCATCACCGACAGTGGCTCCACTCTCAACAGTGATCTGATGAAAGCCATGTGCGAAGCTTTCAAACTCAAGCACAAAAATTCCACAGCCTATAGACCACAGATGAATAGAGCTGTGGAAGACACCAACAAGCACATCAAAAAGATATTGAGAAAGATGATAGAAAAGAACAGACAGTGGCATGAAAAATTATCATTCTCCTTATTGGGATACCGCACCATAATTCGCACATCAACCGAGGCAAATCCTTATTTAATGTTATGGTACGGAAGCTGTTATCCCTGCCGAAGTGGAGATCCGTTCCTTAAGAATCATACAAGAAGCTGAGCTCAGTGACGCAGAATGGATAAAAGGCCGCTACGAGCAGTTGGCCCTCATAGATGGGAAAAGGATGAATGCAATATGTCATGGTCAACTTTATTAGAATAGAATGTCCAGAGCCTTCAACAAGAGAGTCAATCCAAGACAGTTCACACCGGGGCAGCTGGTGTTAAAGAAGAGTTTTCCACATAAAGATGAAGCCAAAGGGAAATTTTCTCCCAACTGGCAAGGTTCGTATATGGTTCACTGAGTTTTGACATGAGGAGCTCTCATACTTGCAGAAATGGACGGAGAAGTTTGGCCAAAGCCAATTAATTCAGATGCAGTCAAATGATATTATGTGTAACTTTCTATGCTTTTTCTTCAATTATGTGAATTGAACTACGCCTGACCTGATTCCCATTTAGGAGGGGATATGTAGGAAGCCCTATGGGTTCGGTCATAATTCAATAAAAATCTCATTTCCCCCGCAATTGGAAACTGGGGCAGAATTTTTAGAAGGACCCTCAAAATTCTTAGGCAAGTTCAACCGATCGCAGCATGTACATCGGTCAGAATCGTCAACCATCTAACTGGGGAAGAATTTTGAGGAGGACCCTCAAAATTCCTTAGCATGAGTGGTTGCAATGTCTTGAAGAATGTCACAGTTATCGGTTCATCTAAATTTCTCAAAATATAGCTCTGTTTAGCACGTTTTAAAAATATAGCTCTGTTTAGCACGTTCTAAATTTCTCAAAATATAGCTCTGTTTAGCAAATGCTACCCCAATGATGCAAACAGAATCATCAGACCAAGCAGAGCGAAGCAAAGTCAGTGGAGACACGAATCAACCTCCCCCATCTACAGAACTCACGATTTTTCTTCGGATGCAGGAACAAAGAACGAATATGTTCAAAATCACAATCCTCGAAACCATCTCGCTTGCCGAAATTTGCTATCAGCACGAACAAACAATGCTCCGTAGTCAGAATGCTCACAACAATCACACTATCAAAGCCTGCTGCCAACTAAGAAATTCTACTGTCATTGATTATTTAATCTTCTGCAAAAGGTTAAGTTCTCCCTTCATTTTGCATAAGGCTAATATCTGCCTTCATTTGCATAATCTAAGCCCTGCCTTCATCTTGCATGGGACTAAGCTCTCTCCCGCATTTTGCATGAGGCTAATTTCTGCCTCCATCTGCATAAGGCTAACCTCTGCCTTCCTATTTGCATGAGGTTAATCTCTGCCTTCCATCTTGCATGAGGTTAAGCTCTACCTCCATTTGCATAAGGCTAATATCTGCCTTCCATCTTGCATAAGTCTAATCTCTGCCTTCATTCTGCATAAGGCTAATCTTTGCCTTCCACATCTCTGCATGAGATTAAGCTCTGTCTCCATACTTGCATGAGGCTAATATCTACCTCAAATTTACTTTTCACTGAGACTAAGCGCTTTCTCTCAAGCATTATTACTTCGCTTCTCTTTCGGGCTAAGCTTCGCCTTAATTTCCCAAGGCTAAGCTCTGCCTTGCGGAAGTCATATTACTGCATTTCATGGGCTGTAATATCGCCAACCTGTCCAAAGGCGTCATAGTCTAACAACACCATCCTCATTGCCGGAAGACACCATGTCATCGTCTGAGGATCTCTCTCAATTTTGCATATCATTATTCAAAGGCATCATAGTTTAGAGGCACCATCTTCATGGCCTGCGAATCTCTCGTCAAACAATTCATGGCGCAAGATATCATGGTCCGAGGACGTCATCCCTCACCGTCCGAAGACAACATTCATAGTCCAACGGGAGCCTGCATCATGTTTATATGCACAATATACACTTGCAGTATTCTTCTTTGTAGGTAACCCGGCAAGCGACGGCTACCCTGCATGAGCGACCCCGCTCCAGTTCTCCCAGTCGTATCAAAACCTAACCTCTCCCGTAGAACCGTTCATTCATCTAGCCCTAGATATTACATCCGTTCTTGTGATGACTTCATCGGTATACTTCGCCGATGAATTCGGAACTACATACGACCTGATTCTTGTAAAACCAAGGATATGTAGGCAGCTCAAAAGCCAGGGTGCGACCTAAATATCTCTAACCATTTCGCTCGGTCAAAATTGGCCATCATATCTTTATCCGACAACTCTTTCATCCTTTCCGGGTAAAGAGGGGCTGATGTTGGTACCCAATTTTTCCCAAAAAATATTTTAAAATTGCATATATACCTTCAAAGTCATGCATTAATAACAATTGGTATTTTTCCATTATTTTCCTACATTTTTATTAATTTGTCTGGTATTTATTGCCAATAGACAATTATAAAATTGTATCACAAATGATTTCAAAAGCATTTCTTGATTAAATTTATTGTTTATGGTCCTAATTAGACCCGATTATTTCATAATTAGCCGAATTGGCATCTTTTGGCTATAATTGCAATAACTTTGCAATTATAGCCCAAGCATATAATTTTGCACTATTTTCTACCAGAAATTAGTCATTTCTACATTTAAATACTAAATAATCATTTCAAATTATTTTCTATGCATGAAATTCATTTTTTATAATTATTATCAATTTTTATAAATTATTTTAATTAGTTTGAATTGGGTATTCAACAAATAGCCTAATTTAATTTCAATTGTAGCCTAAATTAAACTGGACCCAAACCCAATTAAATCAACCCAATACCCAAGCCCAATCCATTAACTTACCCAACCCAATGTCTTAATAAATTGTGGTCGTTGATCAATTTTGATCAACGGACCAGATTCACCCACGACATAATTAACCTAATAGTCTACCCCCCCAAACCCTTATTCTCTCATTCTATCATTTTCCCTCCACCGTCATCTCCTCCCAGTCTCTCTCAAACACTCTCGACCCAAACCCTAATCTCCTCTAACTGGTTGCTTGCTCGCCGGTAACTATGGTGGTCTCACCACCATCCCAGCCTCCATGGCTCCTTCCCGCACCGGGTTATTGCTGCCCTGAGGTCGTCAAAGTTACCAGAAGGCGGTTCACTCACCCCCCATGGTTTTCATGTCATTCTCAGGCCGTCCATGGCCATCTGAGTAAGATCATCCCATCTCTTGCTAGAACCTGTGGTTTCTAAGCCAACTCTCTCTCTCTCCTTGGGTTCTCTCTCTGAAACCCTAATTTTAACACTGGATTTCATAGATCTGTAATAGATCTGGGTATATTCTGAGGTATTTTGCTGTTTTCTTAAAGATTTTCCTAAAGCATCTCTTCATTTTCAAACTAGGGTTTTTTAATCCCTTTTTAAAAAAACGATTATTCTTCTGACTTTAGTGTTATTATGTCATTTTCACTGTGTTTAAACCATTTGTTTAAGTTTTTCCTTTATCTAATTTTATTATGTTAAAAACCCTAAATCTTTGGGTTCCGAGTTTATATTTACTGTTCGTTCTCTCAAACTTGTTTGCATGTTTGATTCTCATGAATCTGCTTCGATTAATCTGAGTATTTTGTGATTTTCACCCTATTCAACTTACTAGGGTTTCTGATTCTTCCTATTATGTGCTTACCTCGCTAACTCTCAGAGGTTTATGTTTATCAGTACTATATTCCAGCTTGAATCCCTGATTCTATATGATATTTACTTTACCATGTTTATTAGGGTTCTAATTCTTGCCTTTTGCCTTGCTTATCATGTGCTTATTCTGTGCAATTTGTGTTGATTCCCCCTAATCAGTACTATTTCCTATTTGAACCTTTGACTCCCAGTGATTGATCCCTTATGATGATTTCCCTGCTGATTTTCCGACCTTAGCTTATTTCTTGCCTTATTTTATGGTCGACTATGTTGTCAAATTAATCTCATGTTATTTCCTTAATTAGAATCCTATGAACCTAGCCTCAATTACATGTTCTATACTAGTATTGTGCTGAAACTATTTCCTCACTGTGTTATATTCTAGTCTTATGGTATCTTTCCTTATTTATTGCATGGCTATTACCGTTAAAAGTTAACTCCTTAATTGAAGGGAGTACTTATATTGATCTTATGTTGATTGATTCTGATTCCCTAATCACTGCCTGACTTTGATTGTTACCTTATCCTACCTAGTTTCAAACTATTATATATACTCTTCTCATTAACAGCCTTCCACACACGAACACATTAGTTAAAAACTCTTTCTCATACTCAAAGCTTTTCTTCTCGCTTTCTCTGTTTGTTACTTACTACTGTTCTTAATTAGCCGACTGCAAGCCAAGGCTAATTATTGTGCTCACCTACTCTTCACTTTGTGTTTACTATCTCTTTACTTGTATGTTCTGATTTCAATTCAAGTCCCAAACCCGACATGTTTCTTTTACTGCTTCAGTTTAACATGTTTCTGATCTGTTTCTATCTATGTTTTTGTTGTTCAATATGTAATTGACATGTCTACATCATTGTTCATCTAGCATATTATGTTATGTCGTACTCCCCCTTAGGATTAGTATGCTTATGAATATTTTACCCCCTTGTAGTATGTCCCAAATTGACTCTGCTCTATCTTATGCTTACTTGGCTTCTAGTATGAACCATTCTTTGCAAAGCAATTTGTATCCTCAGTTGTCTGATTCGGTGTTGATTATGGAATTCATGATGTGTTGATACCATTAGCTATCCCCTAATCCCCATAAACCCCCCTACAAGAACTTTTATACTCATGTATACTGTGTGCTATGTGTTCCCAATTCCCATCAACCTTGTACGAAGGACTGTGATTTGAATGTGCTGAATATGTTTGTGCTATGATTAGTCTACTGTTTATTAATTGTCCTACTCTATCAAAAAACTATTTTTTTACTAAACAACTCTCTTATTTTATGAAACTGTTTCAACTAAGTCTTTTTCATATACTGTCTTTCCTATTAAAACCTTTTCAAAACTATGTTAAGCACTCTCACTCTACTCTTAGTCATTAGGTTCTGCCCCCTCCAGTGTATGATTGTCGTGGGATTCCTGTGAGATCCCTCTCAAGTATGATGCATTGGGGGCTGGCCCTTCCACACTAGACTCACTCAATTATGGTTATGAAATCTGGGTGTGAGCACTGCCCGATATCCCTTGAGGTCCTTAGGGAACTCTAACCCACCCGGATATGAGAAAGGTTATGAAACATTTGGGCACTTGAGGTCCTGAGAATCTGGGCCTGTTTTTCAGTCTCCCTATAGTTTAACTTCTTATTTTCCTTTATATATTTATGTAATTTACTCACATGGTCTCTAATAATTATTTGTAAACTGATATTGGGGATGGCTAGTGAAGTGGGGAGGGTAGCCATATAGTTCTGTTAACATCATCGTGTAGAAATCATGTTTTAAGCTTTACATTGTTTCTATCTGCATTAGAATCCATGTTTTCGGACCAACATGTTCATTTAAACCATGCCAAGCATTCACTAGGTACGATGTTCCTAGAATTTCATGTCTAGTGTTTCAGCATCTCATCCATGCTTTATGTTTATCTCTTAGAAATCCTGCTCCTAGGACAATAAACAACATTAACATAAAAGATATTACTCCTGTGCATTCAAAATCATGTTTCCAGCACCTTGTAACTCCTTGTGCATTCTAGAAATCATGCCTTCAAAATTATGTGTATCCTGAAATTATGTCTTAACCATCCTGCATTTATATGTGCATATTAGATATCTTGCTCTAGGATTTTGTATCCATCTGCTTAACCACGCCTAGTTTAACTACTGACTCACGAAAAAGTTAGAAACAGTGTCACATCTAATTGTCTTGCCCTTAATAAAATTAGTAACAATCTCTACATAATCATATCATCTAGAACAACATGCTTTTAGGTAAAACAGCTTTTGAACTGTTTTTTACCAATTCTGGTAATTACTACGCACAACCCCACGCCTGGGAAAGCCTTAGGTAATCAACCTCTTTAAAAGATGGAACACTACTTGGTTGTGTTTGCTTTCTAAAGGCTAACAAGTTTTAAAATCAGTAGGCAAACTGATTAGGTCCTTGCTATTGAGTTTATAAATAAAGCTGCATACTTTTGTGCATTTATATTCACTTAGATATCCTGTCTTAGGATTCTGTCTAATAAAACTTCCTCTTGTTTGTGTTTTAGACGTGTTGCTTATGTGCATTATCTGTGGAGGTAAATCTGAGCCTCTTAACTGCTTTTTCCTGCATTTATTTGAAAAGTCCTATTTGTTCTTGCCTAACGCTTAGAATTTTATCCTTTTAACCTTAGTGGTTTTGTCTCGAACTACCTATATTTAGAGGTCCTAAATTCCTCCAGGGCCATTAAGACAGGACGGGTAACAGCACACTTAAATGCTATTAAATAAACTCGCTTAATAACCACTAAGGGGTGGGAAGGGTAGACATGGATATGATATCCGGTGCGCTAATTCCACGTGTAGCCCCTCTTCTGTGGAGTGATTACCGAGAATTGTACTGATGTGATCCTATAGGATAAACAACCTAGGACCCCCGCCCTATCCCTTACATATGTGTGTTTAGATCATAACTCTTTCAAAACCGTATATTTGTGCCTAGACTCCAAATCTTTTAATCTTTAGCACATATGTGTGCTTAGACTGCGAATCTTCTCAAAAACCTTTATGTGTTTACCTATGTGCTTTTATTGCTTATGTGCTACCTGTTTTAAAATTCACAAAGCTTGTTTGGCCGGGAACCACAGTTGTGGACTTCGAGGGGTGCCTAACACCTTCCCCTTGAAGTAATTTCAAGCCCTTACTCTATCTCTGGTTTATCTAACCTGTGTTTGTAAATAACCTTTAGTAGGTGCCCTAACGCACCTTAAAATCGTTAGGTGGCGACTCTTCAATTCCTTATCTCTTTCCCAAAAGGAAACGAGTTGTCCCAATAATGTTAAAAACCCTGACCTATCCGAAAAAGGAGGAAAGAGGGGGGCGCGACAACGCTTGCTATAAATCGATAATTTGAGGAACTGTAATAGCACTATTGGTGTGGTGATTGATGTTTTTCCATGTGTAATTAGTTGGGGCTATTGTAGTTGCTCTGCGGGAGGATATTATGTTGTTTCAGATCAGTAGTTGTGTTTCTGAGAGCTTTGAGGCTAAGCTCAAGTTGTTACGATGCTTATGATTGGTTATCGCACGGTATTGATATGATGATAGGTTGCTTGACCATATGTTGGGGAAATGAATAACTTGATGGAATTTAACTTGATGGGAGTTCTACTCGGAGCATGATTCCGAGATTTCAGTATTTTATTTCCGGCGGAGGAAAGACAATTGGACTATATATGACCAGGTTCGGGTTGATAGAGTAATAAGACTGGGTTTTTTCAAGTGAGGTGGAATATTCATCTGTGATGTGGCATCGTCGTCTTTGATCGAATAGGATGTGTTAAGTTTTTTGGTGCTGTGGTTTCTTCGGTGGCATTGGGTCAAAGTAATGTGAAGTAATATTGAAGAAGTAGCTGTCAGAGATCGTGGTGTGCGGTGATTTAGGATTGAATAAGTATTTTTAATGTAGGCAGCTCGAGGAAGATAATCTTCGGAGAGTTTTGAGGTTGTGATGGTCTGCTGGTTTAAGTGCTACAGAGAATGACATTTATTTGAGGCAACAACTAGGCAACATACAATGAGGAAAGACATGTGGGAAGTGTCAGGAAATGGTTAAATTTCTAGTAGGCCAGGTGTAAGAAGCGGAAGTCAAGTGGTTGCTTAAAGGATTGAGTTTGACTGAAGTGGGAGAGTGGCAGCGTAGCATATAAGTTAGATGGTAAGATAGATGCGCATCATGAGTAGAATTTTGGAGTGGTTTGAGAATTTTAGTGGACGATGGTTGGGTCCACGGGCTTAAATTGAAATATTGTCTATTTCGACGGAAGATTGGATGCAACAGAGTGGAGTTGTTCGATATGAAGAAGGATGCAGCATATATGTGAATTAGAAAATATTGTCGAGCATTTGGTATATGTCCCTGAGGAGCATATGGTCTGGTAAAGTTGGTAAATGAGAACGTGTGTATGATGGGGTATTGATGTCGTAGAGATTGTGCAGTACAACGTCATTGGAAGTTGTCAGTTGGTGATTTTCGCAGGTGGATTATCTTCTGTGAGCAAGTCAGTGGTTGCATGGTTGGCAGACTTTTCGCGAGGGATTTTACTGACTATTTATCAAGAGGTCGGATATGAGAAGGTGGTTAATTACTCAGAGTGCTTGTGAAATGCTAACGGAAGGATTTCAATGATTTTGGCAAGTTGGTTATGCAGGATCATGTCAACAATGAAGGAAGATTCGTGGTGAGTTCCAGATTTATGTAATAGCGGCTTCAGGCTAAGTGGGAGAGTTCCACCGCCTACGACTAGGTTGCATAGTTATCCACTGGCAAAATTTTTGTTATCGGCATATTTTTGGGTTATTACAGCTAAGGGAAGAATACATGAGTAGTAATTAAGCATAAGATTTGATAAATGTGTGCAAAGATTGGCCTTATTGAATCAGGTTTAGGCTTTGGAAAGATTCAGGATTTATGCTTAGTACAGGGGTAATTTGCAAGGGAAGTGATTCACTCGAGTGCTTATTGAAGATGGGTGTTCAGGTGCCAACGAAGCCGTGGAGTTGATTATATTTGGGACTAAGCTAGAGCGGGTGACTCTCAACAACGATCCTAGTAAATTCGAAGGTCGGAATGTGGTGTCGAAGGATTTCAAGCCCACAGTATGGTTAAGAATCGAGCCCATAATAAAGGTCTAAGATTATGGTTTCCCCTGTTGGTGAATTCTTCCTTGGATATGTCTTATAGTTTAATTGGCTATCTCTGTCAATCATGAACGCTCTAACTATCATAAATCTCTCTCAAGTAATTATGATAAATTACTAAACGCACTCTCTCAAGTTATGCTAGCTAGATCGCAATACAGTTCACTTTAGATTGCACCCGAGGTATCGTTATCTCTAATCTAACCTCTAAACCCTCGGTTATGACTTTCGTCTATACTCCGGGAGTGGTGTTGTTCAAGCAACTACCTAAATATGCACTCTCTCTCAAGTAGATACATAATAAATAGGAATAGTTAATCAAGGGCCCTTTCAATCAACTATAATAAGAACGTAGTTGAACAAAAAGAGATTAATCAACCAAAATATATTAATATCACAATGAATTCATCCCCAGCGGGTTCTACCAAAGCCCTAGACTAAAGAATTTATCTACTCATGTTATTAAGAATCAAAACTAAAATAAATTGCATAATTGAAATACAAAGTAATGAATACTAGATGTAGAAATCAATGTTTGTCACTTCTATGGTGTTTTCTTGTTGAATCCTTAGAAATCCTTCCGAATCTCCTCCGTCCTCTTTAAGTTGTGTTGTTTTGTTTCTATTTATATGTTTAGGGAGAACCCTAACCATGTAGGAGACTTCTATTTTAACCGGGAAACTCTTAAACTCGTCAAAACTCGGATTTGGCCGAACTGGGAACCCCGAGCGTTTGGATCCTAAGGCTTGGCTAACGCCAGGCTAGCGCTGGCGTTTCAGCCCTAACGCCTTGCTAACGCCAGGGTAGGGCTAGCGTTTCATCCCTAAGGCCTGGCTAACGCCAGGTAGGGTCAGGCTGCAGGGCTCTGTCGCCCGGGTGTCTTTTTTCGCGTATTTTTCGACGTATTTGCATCCCTTTAGCTCTGTTTCCATCTCCAATTCACCTACACATAAAATAAACTCTACTAAGCACATAACAAGTGTATTTTTTATCATTTATGCACCTCAAATGTATGGTATATCACATGTTAAACTATGCATTTTAGTCTCGCATCAAGACCCCACACTTAAACCTTTGCTCGTCCTCGAGAAATCAAACTACACTCATGTACACAACTTATTAAGCAAATCTCTTAACACGTTATACCAAGAATATTTAAAACATTTCAAGCACAGAGGTGTGACATCCTCGCCTCAATAATCGACTCACATATACCATGCTTTATTCACAATTCACTAACTATTCTAACATAGAGGTCAACCACAATACCTTTCTGTCATGAATCATGTGCCCTCACCAAATCAAAGAGCTAGTTCCTCGCAACACAATAAATTTAAGAACACTTAGGAACTCAAAATCGAAAGAATTCACTCGCTCTCAGAAATAAAACATTCATATGCCACACAAGACGTACCATATGCTTTCCCGTAGTGTAATACTGTACTAATCGAGCTCATTCAGTCTAGGATCAAGTAGGAATTTATTCGGTTGTAATGTAGGCTGCGGGACGGATATGATACATTATGATATAAGAGTGACTACACCTCCCTAAGCACTTTAATATATAACTTTACCGTTTAACCTCAAACTCAATATAGCCAAATTCCACCTTCATAGAGATGTTATTACCCCACATTTCTTTAGGCACAATTACGTTAAGAGTCACCACATATATTTTTCTTTCAACACAACACAATTGTTCATTTATTTCTTTTTCTTTTTCTTCTTTTTCTTCTTTTTCAAGTGACTCTTATTATTTTTTTCAAACGTGCACCTTTCTCCTTATTTCAATTATTCCCCTCACAAACCAACCTACCACCCCACACTTTAACTGTTTCATATTTCATACATTTTCAGTGCTTACGAGAGGTGACAACGTTCAAATATAAGATCGATTCAAACAAAAGGGAATATGTCTTGTAATATTGTTACCAAAGAAACAGGATTTTAGGCTCAACGGGGTTAACGACGATACAACACAAATAGGTGGGTAAAATATAGATAATTGGCTCAAGAAAGAAATGCCTATATCAATTCCAAGACTGAATAAAACTTCTATTTCGCTTCGCACACACACGTGGCAATCTGTAGACATCAGATGCAATGCACATAATAATATTCAAATCTCACACACACATGGCACATAACTCACTCAGGATTGGATTTATCACGACACTCCAGTCAAAGCAGTTAAGCAAATCTTAAGAATCCATGATTTAAGGTATTTATTCTAGAGTGGAAAATTGAGCGTAATCGTCACAACCAAAGTATTGACTATTCTCAAGGCATTAACACGTTTCGAGATATCGCTCATATTAAGCCCTTAACCATGTGACTCCTACTCCTAAAAAAAAACTAAAAACTACCTACACCCGGTTCAACTGAAAACCCTTGGAAAAGAACCGTGGTCCAGAGAAAAACCAATGGGGAATTACTACACTACCTAAAAAAAAATCTTTTTGTTATTTTCTTTAGACTCGTTTCCTTCAAGAAAATCTGTCTAGGAGATCCATCGTCAGGAAGAGTCCACGTATTTCTAAAAAAAATAAACACTAATTTTAAAAATAAAAACTTATCAACAGGAAAAACTAAAACTACTAATAAGAATGCACACAACAAATCACAACAATTATGTACAACACCCCACACTTTAATCATGCAGTGTCCTCAATGCATCACATATAGACAAAACATGAAATAAAAGGAAGGTGTAAGAAACTCCCTGGTCCACTAGTGTCGACATCCCCTCGCTTTCATGCTCCTTTGAGAACATGCTTTAATTACTTTATGTCTCCACTTTGAACTTTTGAATTGAACCCCCATATTTGATTCCGATCTATGATCATGCTCATGGGGTGGTTGAACAAATCTGCCCGGCCCAATAAAACCATGTAATAATCTGTGTTTCTTGACCTTGCGATAAAATGTGTACTCCTTACTTTCTGGCAAGAAGAAGTCAACAATGTAGGCATCTTGTTCTTTATCTCTCATCTCATCAGGTGGTTCGGATACCTCTATTTGCATACTATTACCAAAACACAATTTGAACATATCTTTGGAGTGTGTACCAGCATCCTTAACAATAACGACACTAGATTCAACAAAGTATGTATCATCGATGTCTTTGGTTAAATCTAGTATCTTTTCTACCATATCAGCATCCTCCAATTTCAGTTCTAACATGGGTGGTGCTTCACTAGATGGCTTGGCCTGCAGGTTCTCACTTTTCTCTAAATGTAATGAATCAAATTCGAGAGCCTGTTTCCATACATCTTTTTCCTCAAGTGCTAACACCCAATCTGCTAGTTCTTCACCATTCATATCATCCATATTCATGAAATATTCATCCAAAGGGTTCCCAACAGACAGGAAAGCATCATCTTTTTCTGGTAGCACATTCACAACATCAATCAGAGAGCAGTTGGCAAACTCACTGGGTTTCCTCATAGATTTTTGAACGTTGAAAGTGATTTCTTCATTGTTATGCCTCATCTTCAGTTCACCAGTCTCACAATCAATAAGTGCTCTGCCTGTGACCAAAAATGGCCGTCCTAAGATTATCGGAATTTACTCATCTACCTTGCAGTCTAATATCACAAAATCAACAGGAAATACAAACTTTCCCACTTGCACCAAGACATCATCCAGAATACCCGGCGGTCTCTTTACTGTCCTATCAGCAAGTTGCAGCAGCATGGATGTGGGCCTAGCTCTACTAATTCCCAGTCTTTTATATATGGCCAGCGGCATCAGATTAATGCTGGCCCCCAATTCACATAGAGCTTTGGTGAAAGAGAAATTGCCAATGGTACAAGGAATTTCTTTCAATGCATCAATCAATGGAATATTTACATGTATCTGCTTGAGCATGTCCAAAAACATCTTGTACTGTTCATCCTTTTGGTATTTAGCCAACCTCTGAGGGAATGGAGCTGGTGGTCTTTTTTGTCCAGTAATTTGGGATTTGTCTGTCTCAACCACCACCTCAACTATCGACTTCTGAGTCGTCTCCACTTCTTTTTCAGTCACCTTCTGTGCACTAGATTCTTTTTCAGTAGGTTGCACTTTTGCCTTGGTCAATATTGTTGAATCATCAAGTTCAACCTGCATGGGTACCAATGTTTCGGTTTTCTTGCTTTCATGAGCTCTTTCCAGATCCACATTTAATTATCTGCAACTGCGAAGAGTCACTGCCATAGGCTGCCTTGGAACCTGGTTAATAGGATTTATCTGAGTATCTGCAGGTAATGTTCCAGGAGGTCGATTGTTCACTGCCATATATATCTTCCCTAACTGTACTTCAATATTTTTTATAGTTGCATCATGAACATCTACTCTCTCACTGATTTTAGCATTTGACCCAATTACCTGCTACATCATAACTTCTAACCTGGCAAACCCATCTTCTTGCCTTCCCCCTTGTTGTTGCTGAGGAGGGTAGTAAGATTGTTGCTGATTCTGATGATTATAACCCTGTGGCCTCTGAAACGGTGCTGCATTACCTTGCGGTCCCCTGACACCCATATTTCCAATGTTTTGTTGTTGGTCAGGTGGCCTATATGGTTGGACCTGCTGGCCCCAATTCTGCCCCCTTGTCTCTGGCTTCCATAATTTGACACATAATTCATATTTTTTGGGTAAGGAGGGTGATGATTTTCTGTATTCCAGTGATTACCAAGTGGTTGACTAATGCAAGATGTGCACAAGCCCCCATTGGTTGTGTCAACGATGTGCACCAGCTGCTTCTGTCCCGATTCTTTCACCCTCTTTGTAAGTATACTCATTTGTGTTATCAAGGTGGCCACGTTCTCTGCAATGGTGTTAGATGGCTCGAATGGCACTGAATGAACTGCAGGAGTAATTGGTGCATTCCTTGTTGTCCATCCTGAATTTTGTGTCATTTTATCAAGTAAGATTTGACTCTCTCTCCATGATTTGCTCAGGAATGCTGCACCAGCTGAAGCATCAACATTTTCTTTCAGAGTATCAGCCAAACCCATGTAAAAATGCTGCCCAACATANTTCATCAATTTGTTGAACAGTTTTGTTGGGTGGATGAAACTTGTTCACGAACTGCTTGACTAACTCCTCCCATGTAGTAATGGAGTTGATGGGGAGTGAGTTAAGCCAAGTCTGGGAAGCACCAGTCACTGAGAATGGAAACAACAACAGTTTTATTGCCTCCTAAGTGACGTTTGGCTGCCTTTGAGTTTTGCTAATTGAACGGAAGTTCTTTAAATGCTGCTGGGGGTCTATAATGTATGACCCTAATAATAGCCCTTTGTTCTTCAATAAGTGCAGCATATTATTTGTAATCTGAAAGGACTCAGCCTGTATTTGAGGAACCAGTATCGCTGTGACCAGGTTTTCAGCTGTGGGTTGTGCCCAATCATATAAAGGATCCTCTGCCCCTATTTGAGCGATTGGGTCTACCACATCATCCCCATGACTATTCCGGTTGTGCTGATCTTCCATGTCGGTTTAATTTGTTCAATTTGTGGTTGATGTTTGCTTTTGCGTTTGGTCCGGTTTATGGTCCTGAAAACTTCCTCAGGGTCTGATAAGGCTTCAATTACTTCTCTAGTCCTCGATGAGTTTCTAGGCATGCACCTGCAACACTTAGCAAACGTTAAACATTCAATGTGAAAACAAAAATTGTAAAGAAAATTGATTATGTTTCAGAATTTTGTATTTCTTTCAATTCAATTGATAATACCGTTAAGTCCCCGGCAGGGCATTGCAAATATAATCCGGGGTATTACGCCCAGAGTCGATCCCACGGGGAATTTANGGTCTAAGGTTATGGTTTCCCCCGTTGGTGAATTCTTCCTTGGATATGTCTTATAGTTTAATTGGCTATCTCTGTCAATCATGAACGCTCTAACAATCATAAATCTATCTCAAGTAATTATGATAAATGACTAAACGCACTCTCTCAAGTTACGCTAGCTAGATCGCAATACAGTTCACTTTACATTGCACCCGAAGTATCGTTATCTCTAATCTAACCTCTAAACCCTCGGTTATGACTTTCGTCTATACTCCGGGAGTGGTGTTGTTCAAGAAACTAACTAAATATGCACTCTCTCTCAAGGAGGTACATAATAAATAGGAATAGTTAATCAAGAGCCCTTTCAATCAACTATAATAAGAACGTAGTTGAACAAAATAGATTAATCAACCAAAATCTATTAGTATCACAATGAATTCATCCCCAACGGGTTCTACCAAAACCCTAGACTAAAGAATTTAGCTACTCATGCTGTTGATAATCAAAACTAAAATAAATTGCATAATTGAAATACAAAGTAATGAATACTAGATGTAGAAATCAATGTTTGTCACTTCTATGGTGTTTTCTTGTTGAATCCTTCGAAATCCTTCTGAATCTTGTCCGTCCTCTTTAAGTTGTGTTGTTTGGTGTCTATTTATATGTTTAGGGCGAACCCTAACCATTTAGGAGACTTCTATTTCAACCGGGAAACACTTAAACTCGTCAAAACTCGGATTTGGCCGAACTGGGAACCCTGGGCGTTTGGATTCTAAGGCCTGGCGAACGCCAGGCTAAGGCTGGCGTTTCAGACCTAACGCCTAGCTAACGCCAGGTAGGGTCAGGTTGTAGGGCTCTGTCGCCCGGCTATCGCCTGGGTGTCTCCTTTCGCGTATTTTTCGACGTATTTGCATCCATTTAGCTCCGTTTCCATCTCCAATTCACCTACACATAAAATAAACTCTATTAAGCACATAACAAGTGTATTTTTAATCATTAATGCACCTCAAATGTATGGTATATCACATGTTAAACTATGCATTTTAGTCTCGCATCATTTACACCTCACTGTTAGTTAATCTTTAGTCTATTAATTTTGTTCAGCAGAAGTAATAAAAACGCCACCAAGTGGCATTCATAATTTTTGAGAAAGTTGATTAAGTGAAAGTTTATATTCTAACGACTTGCTTGATACGTTAACTCCCTGTGGGATCGCCTCTGGGCTTAATACCCTAGATTATATTTGCAACGCCCGTTTAGTCTATTTATAAGACATAGTTGAGCGTGATCAAATTTTAGCGTCGTTGCCGGGTAGTTAACGGTGTTATCAATTGGAGATGGAAGAAATACAAAATTCTGAAATATAGTCAATTTTCTTCAATATTCATTTATACATTGAAAGTTTAACGTTTGCTAACTTGGTTGTACACGTGCATGCCTAGAAACTCATGGAGAACTGGTGAAGTACTTGAAGCCTTAACAGACCCAGAGAAAGTTTTCAAGGCCCTAAACCGGGCCAACCGGAAAAGAAAATAGCAACCATCAATTTAAAAACTTGAACCCGACATGGAAGATCCAAACAACAGGAACAACAATGGGGATGATATGGTAGACCCAGTTGCGCAGATAGGGGCAGAGGATCCTTTATATGACTGGGCACAACCACAATAGAGAATTTGGCATATGCAATACTAGTCCCTCAAATACAGGCTGAATCTTTCCAGATTACGAATAATATGCTGCACTTGTTGCGGAACAAGGGACTATTCTCAGGGTCATACATCGAAGACCCCCAACAACATTAGAAGAACTTCCTGTCGATTTGAAAAACATAGAGGCAGCCAAATGTCACTCATGAGGCAATAAAACTGTTGTTGTTTCCATTCTCAGTGACTGGAGCAGCCCAGACTTGGCTAAACTCACTCCCCATCAATTCCATTACCATATGGGAGGAGTTAGTTAAGCAGTTCGTGAACAAATTTCATCCACCCAACAAGACAGCTCAACAAATTGATTAAATCTTGAGCATCAGACAGAAACCAGTTGAAACATTACAGGAGACATGGGAATGATTTAAGGGAATGCTGGTTATCTGTCGACACCATGGTATTCTTGAGCAGATGTTGGGGCAGCGTTTTTATATGGGTCTGGCTGATACTGTAAAGGCAAATGTTGATGCTTCAGCTGGTGGAGCATTCTTGAGCAAAACATGGAGATAAAGTCAAATTTTGCTTGATAAAATGGCGCAGAATTCATGATGGACTACCAGAAATGCACCCATTATTCATGTCGTTCCCTCAGTGCCCTTCCGTCCATCCAATACTATTGCAGAGAGTGTGGCCACCTTGATAACACAGATGGGCATATTAACTAAGAAAGTGGAGGAATCAGGGCAAAAGCAGCAGGTACACATCGTTGATACAACCAATGGGGGCTTATGCACATCTTACATTAGTGAACCATTTGGTAATCAGTGGAATGCATAATGTGATCACCCTCCTTATCTAGAAAACATGAATTATGTGTCGAATTATGGAAGCCAGAGACGAGGGGAAGAACTGGGGTCAGCAAGTTCAACCGTATAGACCACCTCACCAACAACAGAACAGTGGAAACATGGGTGTCATAAGACCACAAGGTAATGCAGCACCATATTAGAGGCCACAAGGTTATAACCATCAGAATTAACAACAAGCATACTACCCTTCTCAACATCAACAGAGGGGGAAGGCAAGAAGATGGGTTCTCCAGGTTGAAAGCTATGATGCCGCAGGTTATTGGGTCAAATGCAAAAATCAGTGAGAGAGTAGATGTACATGATGCAGCTATTAAAATATTGAAGTACAGTTGGGCCAGATATATATGGTAGTGAACAGTCGTTCTCGTAGGACTTTACCTGCAGATACTCAGGTAATCCTACGGACCAGGGCCCAAGGAAGCTAATGGCAGTGAGTCTCCGCAATGGCAGTGACTTAGACTTGAAACTGGAGATGGCTCGTGAAAGCAGGCAGGCCGAGACACTGGTACCCATGCCGATTGAACTTTATGATTCAACAAACTTGACGTAGGTAACAGTGCAACCCACTGAAGGAGAACCAGTACGCAGAGTGAGGCTGAAAAAGAAGTAGAGATAGCCCAGGAGCCAGTAGTTGAGGTGGTGGCTGAGAAAGGAAAGTCCCAAATCACTAGGAAAAAGAGACCGCCAGCT
>ML421330.1:0-44741 GCA_005239525.1 Nicotiana knightiana | reverse complement strand
ATGGGGTGGCTCGATGATGTGACTATTCAGCATGTGCCAAGGAAAGAAAATAAGAAGGTTGATGCTTTAGCTGCCTTAGCTTCATCGTTAACCCTGCCTGATCAGGCGCAAGTTACTGTTTGACAAAAATGAGTAGTACCGCCACTAAATGAGGTTGAAGGTGAAGGAAATAAACTCGAGCATCTTGTCACTGTTTCTGAAGTTGAGAAAGAAGAATGGCGACAACTCATTATCAACTACTTGTGCTATGGGATACTTCCAGAAAATTCGAGGAGAAGGACTGAAATCCGTCGTCGTGCACCTCGCTTCCTTTACTATAAAGACACCTCTATACAGAAGGTCATTCGAGGGAGTACTCTTGCGATGCTTAGGGAAGAAGAAGCACTCCAAGCTTTGCAAGAGGCACATTCTGGGGTATGCGGGTCGCACCAGTCTGGGCCGAAGCTCCATTTCCACATAAAAAGGATGGGATATTATTGGCCAACAATGGTAAAAGACTGCTTGGACTACGCTCGAAGATGCAAGGCTTGTCAATTCCATGCAAATTTTATTCATCAACCTCCTGAAGTGTTGCACCCGACTGTTGCATCCTGGCCATTTGACGCTTGGGGATTGGATGTTGTGGGACCACTGCCGAAGTCTTCTGGTGGGCACTTATACATCTTGGCTGCAACTGACTACTTCTCAAAATGGGCTGAAGTTGTTGCTCTTAAGGAGGTAAAGAAGGAAAATGATGCAAGTTTCATCCGAGTAAACATAATCTATCGATTTGGCATTCCTCGTTACATAATAACGGATAATGGAAAGCCATTCGACAATAGGTTGATGAACAAGATTTGTGATCTCTTTGGCTTCAAGCAACGTAACTCTTCGATGTACAATGCTGCCGCCAATGGCCTAGCTGAGGCATTCAACAAAACTTTATGCAACCTGCTGAAGAAAGTCGTCTCCAAATCCAAACGAGATTGGAATGACCGTATGGAAGAAGCTCTATGGGCATATAGGACGACTCACCGCACGCCAACACAAGCAACTCTGTATTCACTCGTTTATGGAGTCGAAGTCGTCTTGCCACTTGAGCGTCAAATACCTTCATTACGACTGGCTATTCAAGAAGGGATCACTGATGAAGAAAATGCTCAACTTCGATTAGCAGAGTTAGAGGCTCTTGATGAGAAGAGGTTGGAGGCCCAACAGAGTCTTGAATGCTATCAAGCTCGATTGTCTCGTGCCTTCAATAAAAGAGTTCGCCCGAGATCCTTTCAAGTAGGAGATCAAGTCCTTGCCATAAGAAGACCCATTATCACTTCCCATAAACCTGTAGGGAAGTTCACTTCAAAATGGGATGGGCCATATGTCGTGAAAGAAGCCTATTCAAGTGGGGCTTACAAGCTGGTTGATGCAGATGGCATGAGAATCGGCCCTATCAATGGCAAGTTTTTGAAGAAGTATTATCCTTGAAGTTGCAATGCTCCTTAATGCATGAGCATAAACTGCATGCTACTCCTCTCCCGCATGAGTCTAAACTGTGTACGGCCCAAAAAAGAAAAGGTTCCGCTAGGTTGAAAACCTCGAAAGAGGCGGCCTAGGCAAAAGTTAGGACATAAAAAAAAATAAAAAAAATAAAAAAATAATTTTTTTTACCCATTCTGAACTACGGTATGACTTGATCCTCTTCACCGAGGTATGTAGGCAGCTTAGAGTTTCATTCTGAGTTCAGTCGCATAAATTCAAAAGATACATAATCCCCCAATCGTTGTCCGAATGAAGTACGATGGAATGTAATTCATTCAATCAGTATTTGAAAATCGAGTTGGGACACCATGCTTCTGTTAAACTTTGGATCCCATTTGATTTATAGGGGGCAAACTGCTATGCTAAATTGGTGTCTACAATGAAATGATTAATATCTTTTAAGGGAGATGCCAAGCATTTGCATTGAAGTTTGGGGATCCGTTATGCCTTCACGTTTGCCACACATTCAAGTTATTATGGTCTACCTTCATGACATTTAAAATTCAGAGAGACCTGGAACCAAGATATTTGGTAAGAATGAAGCTCTTGAATTTCAATTGTTGACAATTAAAAGGGTCTTACAATATCAAGGATCCCACACCAAGATACAAAGATTTTGGTGAAGTCGCGCTAATTTGAAACTGTCGGCATATCAGGAACTAAAGTTGACTTCAAAATATTATCTGAAACTATCCTTATGGAATAGATTTGGAAGTTATGTTTCCAATGGATCAAACGGTTTGTTATTTAGACATTCCTATATCAAGATACAAATATTTTGGTGAAGCCGTGCAAATCTGAAATCGTCGACGTGGCAGAATTTGAAGTTAGCTTCAAAATAATATCTGGGACGATTCTCAATGTGTTCAATTCTGAATTTCGGATATTTCTTAGATTTTGAAGTCTAGTTTCCATGAAATTAAACGGTTCATAATTTCGAAATTCCTACATCAAGATACAAATATTTTGGTGAAGCCGTGCAAATCTGATATCGTCGACGTGACATAATTTGAAGTTAGCTTCAAAATAATATCTGGGACGATTCTCAATGTTTTCGATTCCGAATTTCGGATATATCTTAGATTTTGAAGTCTAGTTTCCATGAAATTAAATGGTTTGTGATTTAGATATTCCTACATCAAGATAGAAATATGTTGGTGAAGTTGTGTAAATCTGAAATTGTCGACATGACAGAATTTAAAGCTAGATTCAAAATAATATCTGGGATGATTCTCAAAGTGTTTAATTCCGAATTTCGGATATGTCTTAGATTTTGGTGAGACTGCGCAAATCTGAAATTTTCAACATGGTGAGATCAAACGGATTCATTATTTGGACTCTCGCACGACAAGATAAGAATCTTTCATTACGAGTACTAAAAGTTGTATATTATGCGACCAAGATAAATGTTGGGCAATGTAAAGCAAAAGAGAATCAATCTGATTTAAGATGAAATAAATATCCACTAGGTCAACCTAACATAAGGATGAAATGGGAGATAATTCTAAAAGCCTAATCTAAGCACAACTTGTAGTTGGCCAAATCCTTGAGCATAGCTTCCAAGTACTTCTNGCCCTTTTAGTAGTTGAGGCTCCTAACTTGGCTTCTTCAACTTCTTTCTCAGCAACTTCTAAAAGGGCTTCTAAGTCCTTCTCTTTTTCACAAAGCTTCTCTATCTTCTCTTTCACTGTGACTAGGGATTGGTGGATAGATGACACTTCTCTAACCTTTTCTTCTTCTTCAATCATGACATTTGTGAGGTGTACCTCAACGTCTGATATTGCAGTCTCTTCAACCTTCTCAGATAAAACCGACTGTGTCTTGTTATATGAAGCAGCAAGCTCAAAAAGGGACTCTAATAGGCTTTTCAAAGGGGAAATATCCACATCATCCCTATCCATTGCCTCAAGGATCACTTTAGTATTTTCTTCAAGCTCAGAGACATTGTCTGCAGTGCTGCCTTTCAGCCTACGCCGAATCGAAGTCCAAAGCTTCAAGATAGACTCCTTTCGAATATCCAAGACAACCTTCTTTCCATCAAAAACTAAAGCTGCAATGGTGGGTCGTTCACGCAAATCAGAACCCAACTTTGCCCTAATTTCATCATGAGAAATAGAAGTTGCCTCTTGATCTGCCTTAGCTGTAGAAGATGATTTATGTGGGTTCGGTCCTGCTACAGACTCGCCACTATCTTGTGGTCTTACTCGTTGCAACGCTCCAACGTTGTTAGCCTGAAAAAAAAAAAAAATGAATAAATAAATGTAAGGACACTTTAGCAAATTCATTTAGCCAAGTATAACAAAAAGGAAAAGTTTATGTTTTCTTTTACCTTCTTGTTCTGAGATGTTAGTATTCTTGAAGGGCTATCAACTTTTTGGACCTCTACAACTTTTTCTCGGTTTGTCCTTTTCCTTTTCCAATATTGATCTCCTTTGCTTCTATCACTCTCCTCTTGGGATAGACGCTTATTAGAGGCATTAACGACTACACCAATTGGAATAATACTTTTGTCAAGTGGAGTATGGATCTCTTCTCTTTGAACTTCTTTGTGTAGCATGGGTCCACTACCTGCGCGCATCTCAACTACCTTAGACTGTAAAGCAGGAATCCTATCAATCACTAAGACATCCTCGATCCGGTCTTGAATGATATTTGTGATTGGCTCAACAATATTCATAAAAAATTATAAGTGGTCTTAAAGAAGGCTTCCATGTGCCCTTGCCCACCAAGATCTATAGTTAGACGATGTAAACTTCTTCATATTGGACCCAAAAGGAGGAAATATTGCCCTCGACTTAGATCTAGTCAACACACAAATCAGTGCAAGTCTTAACTCTTCTTCTAGTGAGGCCTCACGAAAATCTTGCTCCAAGCAACCAGGGGTGTCTTGATAAAAACCAAATTGGCGGCTAAATATGAGGGCTGTAAGGTCCAATAATAAAGTTGACTCCGTCCCTCAAAGGAAGATAATTCGAGCGAATACTCATAAAGAAATTTAACTCGAACTCATCTTCCTTACCATCGTCATAGTAGCGGTACAGATCAAATATGCGGGGCATTGTCGAAGTCCAAATGATATTTTCTCCGTTATGAATACGCTTCCTTGCTTCCTCTTTCCCAAAATATCTAGCAGCACCTTCACCGGAACATGCGGCGTACATGCTACCTCCCTTTGGATCGTTGCTACCTCCCTCTCAGAGCCGATGGAAGGCATCAAACAAATGTTCACAAGTCTGGGGAAGAAAACTTCTCCCCTTGTCGTACGTGCCTGTAAAATCTTCAACATTTGGCACAATTTCCTCATACGGAGATCCTGCTATAGGCAAACCACCGATCTTATACAAATTCCAAAGTGATATGGATAGTTCTCCAGCAGAGGTAAGCAATATGTTGGTAACAGGGCACCATGCCTCATAGAAAGCCTGCATAATATTCGTATTACGATCATATGTGAAGAGTGAAGCATATACGACGTCATAAATTCTTGCACCCTCCAGTGTCAAGTGACACCTACTTAAGACATCTTCTGCCCATTCCCAGTATCCAGAAACGTAATGAAATTTCACCGCCGAACGGCAAATCATTGCCACAATAAGTCTCCTTGTTAATGATTCGACGCCCTAGGCATTGTAAGGTACTCGCAAAATTCCAAGCATGATAGGTAGTGGTGCGAAGCACCCATGTCTTGGGAGGACGACTATTGTATTCAAGCGTCCAGTCTGCCAAATAAGGTGGGTCCCTCAAAGGTACCCATGAAGTTGCATTATACTGGCCGATTAGTAACCTATCAACTGGTAACCTTGTCCCCTCCTTGCTTCCCTTATGGTCCGAGATGATAAGGCATTGAGAATTAGAGGAAGAAATTCTGTCTTTGAAGTAAACCATGTTTAGACTGCAAAAGGAGAGAAAAGTGTTTATTAGAATTTAGCTAAGAAATGCGATATTCATGGCCTCAAATCATAATATAATCCTACCAAGCATGAAAAAGGAAAAGTCTTTGGCTTAGACAGTGTAATGGTCTATGCCTCAGATAAAATGAAGTTAAATCTTCAAACAAGATGAAGTCATTAGCTTAGACGGTGTAATGGTCTTCGCTTAAGAAAAAATAAATCTTTGGCCCGAGACGGTGTAATGGTCTATGACTCAGATAAAATGAAGATTCAAACAAGATGAAGTCATTATCTTAGACGGTGTAATGGTCTTCGCTTCAAATAAAAATGAAGTCATCAGCTTAGGCGTTGTAATGGTCTTCACGTCAAATAAAATGAAGTCTTTAGCTCAGACGGTATAATGGTCTTCGCTTAAGACAAAATAAATCTTTGGCCCAGGCAGTGTAACGGTCTATGCCTCGGATATAATGAAGATTCAAACAAGATGAAGTCATTATCTTGGACGGTGTAATAGTCTTCGCTTCAAATAAAAATGAAGTCTCTAGCTCAGACCGTGTAATGGTCTTCGCTTCAGACAAAATAAATCTTTGACTTGGACGGTGTAATGGTCTTTGCCAGAGATAAAGAAAGTCAAGTTTTTAAATAAAATGAAGTCTTTAGCTCTTCGCTGTGAACTATTAAAGATCCATCACGAGCTTTAAGAATCTTTGCACGAACTTTTATGAGTCTTCTCCACAAATTTTAAAGATCTTCATCACGAACTTTAAAGGTCTTCGTCTCGAACTTAAAGAAGACTTCGTAATTTGACGAAATTACTGCATCAAATTACTTCTAAAAATAAAAGAGACAACAAAGTAAAACAAAGAAGAAAAGCACAAGAAAAGAAGAAGAAATTACCTTCGTGTCAATGCTTCTCAATCGTCAAAAGTAGACTCAAAGTGGCTTGCAAATACTACGAATTTATGCTCAACAATACGAGCACGGGGGTTTATATAAATGGTAAAAGAGAGCATGAAAACACTTATTTCTCGACGTGGGAGTAACTGTAGTGGCGGTGACTACTACTTGTTTCCGACATGGACTTGGTGGAGACTCTTCCGTGTCAAAATAGAAGTCAACCAAAGTTATTTGGTTTAAAAAAGGATTTGGAAACCTTCGACGTCAAGTTGTGCGGTAAAATAGGATATATACATATTCATTAGAAGTAATGCTTATTGATGATTTTGACGAATTTATGAGTAAAAAAAAAAATTCAAATGAAAAAGGTGGTCACATGCANCATGCGGGGCATTGTCCGTTAGTGTTTCAGTAAAGCAAAGGTGAAAAGCTTTGTTCAAATGCCAAACTTTTCAAGCTTACGTGGCTTTCCATTGTCATCTTAAAAAAAATGAATTACTATTATAAACAAATTTCAAGCAACTGACAAGATTTTCATTACAATTAAATATCCTAGGCTAGTAAATTGGGGGTTCAAAATCATCTTATTAGATGCCTTCATAATATTTCAATCCTTGTCTTAAGTCCGACATGTTTACAACCGACAAGTTTTGAAGTAGGGGGTATTTGTAGGCATATAAATTTTATTAAAATTAAATCCGTAAAATAATTTGGACTATATTTTAAATTCAAGATATATAAGTTCAAATAAATTTATTGGGCTAATATAATTGAATTAATTATATAAGTCCAACATATAAATGGATTAAATAAATAAGTTTTAATCCATTAGGCTAGTCTATTTAGTTGGGCTACAAATGATGAGCCCACTTCTTAAAGCCCAAGATGTCATCTTCCTAGAGGCCCAATTTGATGCCCGCGTGTCAAATGACGTGGCACGCCAAGTCAAACGGAAGAGACAATAAGATCGTGCCACGTGTCAAAATGACAAGGCATGCCAAGTCACATTAAAATGCCAATGAAATCGCGCCACATGTGCAAGTGACATGTTCTGGCCAATCAAATGCGGCCATGTTACACTTCAATTTGATTGGCCGGAAAGAGTTTGTTCTTACCACAACTACTCCCTTCCACAACTATAAATAGGGGTCTTCATAACTCAGAAAAGGGACCAGAAGTTATAACAAGAAGCAAGAGAGAGCTCGTGGATCAAACGCCGCAAATTTCTGTACAAGTTTCAAGCTTCAAACAATCAAGTTCAAGCTCAAGAACGAAGAACAATTCAAGTATTGAAGATCAAGAGCGAAGTCAAATCAAATACAAGGCTTTCAAGATCAAGGCTACTTGTTCGTGATCAATTCGTGGCAACGATCAAAGTGTTCACGACGGATAAATCAAATTCAAATTCAAGATCAAGCTCAAAGGCCCTTGAATTTATATTGACAAGAAGAATCAAAGGATTCATAGAGATTGTAACGCTCAAATATTTGAAATCAAATACTACGATTGTTGCAATATTTTTCAGTCTTGATTATATTTTCTCCACACAAATATATTGTCTACAATAGCCACTACTCTATTAAAATTATCATGAAAAGACAATTTACCCTTACCGTAGCCATGGATGGTCAGGTCGAAAGTAGTCGAAGTATAAATAATTTTTTCCTTACCGTAGCCATGAATGAGTTTCAAGAAGAGGTGTTCTCTTCAACAATGGCGTTATCAAATGAATTTGACTTCAATGGAAATATTTACAGGCAATTATATGAAATAAGAAAAAGAGTGATGAGTAAATAGGGAATGCAATTCCTTCCCAAAAGTTAAGGGCATTTAGTCCTGAAGTTAAATTCAAAAGTTAAGGACATGTAGTCCTGAACTTAGAGTTCCAAGTTCAAAAAGTTAAGGACATGTAGTCTTAAACTTAGAGTTACAAGTTTAAAAGTTAAGGACATGTAGTCTTGAAGTCCTGAAGTTAAGTTCAAAAGTTAAGGACATGTAGTCCTGAACTTAGAGTTCCAAGTTCAAAAAGTTAAGGACATGTAGTCTTAAACTTAGAGTTACAAGTTTAAAAGTTAAGGACATGTAGTCTTGAAGTCCTGAAGTTAAGTTCAAAAGTTAAGGACATGTAGTCCTGAAGTCCTGAACTTAAAGTTCCAAGTTCAAAAATTAAGGACATGTAGTCCTGAAGTCCTGAACTTAGAGTTACAAATTCAAAAGTTAAGGACATGTAGTCTTAAAGTCCTGAAGTTAACTTCAAAAGTTAAGGACATGTAGTCCTGAAGTCCTGAAGTTAAGCTCAAAAGTTAAGGACATGAGCAGAAGGGTATTTTTGTCCGGACAGTTAAAGTTTATTAAAGCAATGGCTAAAGACTAAATACATTTTAAGCAGTAACTTAAAAATAAATACATATGTTATTAGTGGCTAACCGTGGACTTCCCGTCTATTCTACGTACCCTTAAAGTTCTATCCATTTTACACCTCTCAACCAATCTTATCAGAAGGTCTAAGATTGGGCTGATGGAAAAAAATAGTTTAAAATTCAAATATTAACTTGATTCATCTATAAATCCATAATTTAAGTCTTACTATTTGCCGTTTCAACGAAATTAGTATTAGTATCTGTGCGGTAAGCGGACACAAACCATGTCAAATTATGTTATAGGTTGTTTGAATCATATGCAAATATCCTTAAAATATAAACCTTTCATATAAGAATTATATAATCATTAGATATTAATTAAGGAGCAAGATATGAAATTATTGTTCAATTCTCGTAGTGAACGACCTATTTCTTATTTCATTTGTAGCAACCTAACCCTTTCACTTTAGTACTCGCATATCGTTTCACTATCAATATTATAGAATATTAAACACGTCATATTGTACTCTATCTTGTTTGAGCATATTAGATCATATTATTTTAACAAAATTCTTATTATCACTCTCTTTTTGTCTGAAAAACAAATTTGTCTTATTCACCATCATTATTACGCAAATTCTTTTCTTCTTGTTCTATACTTACAGTTGTTGTATTATTTAACATTATTATACTATCATATAATCTTTTATTAGCTTAATAATTAACTTAATATCTTGCTTATTATCCTTTTAATAGTCTTTAATAAATACACATTTTTTATTGTTAAACTTTAATATAATTTATGTTTGTACCCTCTTATTCAAAAATATTTAATCATTTAAATATATCAGTAATATGTTTTAATATAATTTAATTATTTAATTTATTTATTTTAAATTAATGACTGTAAGTATCCTCACACTACCTTTATTTTTTTATACATTCTCTTCCTTACTATAAATTCAAACACACCACAGTGACCCCGAAGCGATCTTCTTCTAGCCGTGGGACGAAATTCGACAGCTAATTGTTGGCTCTAAATAACCAGCCCAACAATAAGCCAATTCTTCCATAACATAAGGGGGCGAGCTTGCGCGTGATTTTAATTAGTTTTTATATTAATGTTTTACCTACAACCAAAATAATATCATATCTTATTTTAAATTATAATTTTGAATTAGTCTAAAATATTAATTCATATGTTTTTTGATTATTATGTTCAAAATGTATTGAGTTTTCTTATAATTATTTTTGTATTAGATGCAGTTAAATTTTTATTTTAGTTTTTAGTTTTAAGATAAAAATTTAATTTGTAATAGTAAAATTACCTACATTAAAAATTTATTTAGATTTTTAATTTTTATTTTAATCATAAAAAAATATTTTCTTAATTATTTGAACAAATAATATCAAAATATGGTATTAATATTTTCAGTGTCATTTTATTTTTTTAAGTAATATTTTCAAAAATAATAAATAATATGAAATAAAAAAATCTCATTTCAAATTCAAATAATTATCATTCTAATTTCTAAAGCAGAGCGTAGTTTCAAAAAATTATGTTATGATTTTAAACTTAAACTAATTGTACTAAATTCAGATATTAATCATAAAAAAATATTTTCTTAATTGTTTGAACACATTATATCTAAATGTTGTAGTAGTATTTTCACGATTTTATTTATTTAAGAAAATGTTATTTCATTTTTAGATTTAAGATACAAATTTAATTTTTAATTTTCATTAATAAATTTACCTATATTAGAAATTTATTTTGTATTTATAAAATTTTATTTTTTATCAATCTTTTATTTTTCATAAATAAGCCTTCAATTTCGTGGTATTATCCATAACATTCTCATCATAATTTTAAGAAATATATAATATCAAATTCAAATAGTCTTTCCTTTCATATCTAATAGTAAATTTTAATAATTTTCTTTAATTTTTCTACTTTTTTAAATCTAATATGTAATCTTATTATGTTTTATGTGGCTTTTCGTTAACTTGTAACTTTTTCTCTAGTTTAATATAGATAAATATATAATTTTTTAATCATTGTAACGACCCGGTCGGTCGTTCTGTAGAATCTGCATTATTATTATTGTTATTGCCTTGTCATAGGTTGGTCATGCTGTTTATGATGTGTTAGAGTCGGCTGGCTCGGGTTCAGAGTGGTTGTAGTGAGAATTGAGACACTTAGTCTCTAAAAATAGCTTTATAGTTGGAAAAGTCAACTGAGAGTTGACTTATTGGTAAACGACCTCGGAATGCGAATTTTATGGCTCGGATAGCTTCGTTAGGTGATTTGGGACTTAGGAGTGTGTTCGAAATATTTTTGTGATGTCCATTGTAGAATTAGGCTTGAATTGGCGAAAGTTAGTTTTTGGCGATTTCCGGTCAGCAGTGAAAAATAGGCTATCAGGGTCGGAATGGAATTCTGACAGTTAGAACAGGTTCGTAATGTCATTTTGGATATGTCTGCAAAATTTCAGGTCAATCGGAGTTGTTTTGGATAGTTTCGGCGTCGTTGGTGGAATTTAGGAATTTCAAAGTTCATAGGCTTGAATTTGATGTGATTTTGGTGTTTTGATGTTGTTTTTGGTGTTTCGAAGGCTCGACTAAGTTCGAATGATGTTATGGGACATGTTGGTATATTTGTTGAGATTTCTGAGGGCCTCGGGTGGATTTCGAAAGGTTAACGGATCAATTTAGACAAGAAAAGCTGCTGCATTTTTTTTCACACCAGCATGAACAGTAACTCGAGTGAACAGTAACTCGGGTGAACAGTAAAACGCGTGAACAATATTAAAAAAAAAAAACCTCCACGACCATTAAACCCTTTTACACCATTTTTGAACGGGAAAAGACCTTTGAGGCGATTTTGAAGAGAGGAAATCATTGTTCTTCATTGAGGTAAGAATATTGGACCCTAAAACTCGATTATTTGTGATTAAGGAACAAAATATCAGTGTTTAATTCATGAAAATCAGTAGAAAAAGGTGGAGTTAGGGCTTGAGATTATGAGACTTTCTAGAGATGATTTGAGGGGTCAAACGAACTCCGATTTTCGAGTTCTTTATATGTACGGACTCGTGAGATGATGAAGAACATTTTGGTATAAAATTTTTCGAGTTCCGATACGCGGGACCGGGGGTCGGGTTTTGGCTAATTTCGGATTTTGTGCTAAAATTGGTATTTTTCAATTGGAATTCATTCCCTTAGCATAATTTACTGAGAAAGATCTGATCTTTATAGATTTGGAGCACTCGGAAGTTGATTCGAGGGGAAAACGCATTGCAGAGTAGATTTTTGGGCTAGTTTGAGGTAAGTAATGTCTTTAAATCCTGTCTTGAGGGTATGAAACCCCGGACTTTACATCCTTTCACGGATTTGGAGTGACGCACACACTGGATGACGAGTGTGAGGCGTGCACGAATTGGAAATTTGGAAAAATGTACCTTTTCAGGCAACTATTGAATTGCGAAATCGCTTTTAAAGCATATGATTTATAGTATTACTGTGTTTTGATATACTTGGGTTATAAGCCATGTTTGGGCCTAGTGCCGATCTGTTTAACCCCTTGGGAGCTATTTCACTGATATTCTCACTACTTTGAAACTATGATTTACACTCAGTCTTTCTTGTGAAATTGTTGACACTCTTATTTGATGATATTACTATTTCTTGAAATGAAATACTATTTTGGGTCGAGAACCCCGTTTTATTTATGGCCCGAGTAGCATGTTGAGAGTTTCTGACTGAGTGAGGTCGAGGGCCAATGTTGTGAGGACATTTATGATATGAGAGAGGCCGAGAGCCTGAGAGATGATTGATTCCATGATGTGTCTTTTTTATAGCGCTTGGGCTGTAGGAGCCCCTCCGGAGTCTGTACACACCCCCAATGAGCGCAAGTACCTACTGAGTGCGAGTGCCGAGTGATGAGTGATTGGAAGGCATGAGTGACCGTGAGGTTGCCCGAGGGGCTGATGCTGAGTGACTGTGAGGTGCTGAGTGGCTGTTATTGAGAATTGGTGAGGTGTTGAGTGACTGATTACGAGTGATGATTTTGCTCGAGGGGCGGTTTAAAATGATTTTTTGCTGAGCTTTTAATTATGATTTGTTTCATCTTTCAAACTGATATTTTGGGATTTTTACTGAGAAATATTGGAAATTATACTTGTTTCAAGGATTTTTATGGAAACTGGTTTTCGAACTTATGTATACTTTATTGAGACTTGATATTTTACGGTTTTGTGGATTGGTGTATTTGTTGCTGTGTGTTTCTTATTCTTTAGACTGTGATTTATTTTCATTACTACTGAGCTGGGGTACTCATCATTACTCCCTGCACCTTTGTGTGCAGATCCAGGTACTGGTTCTGAGCAATAGCCATTTGAGTTCATTCATCGTCAGCATTCGGGATTTCGAGGTAGCTGTCCAACATCCGCAACTTCTCCATTTCCCTTCCTTCATTAGTATTAGTATTTTATTTCGAACATGGTTTATGATATTAGCAGTGTTATTTTTATTCTTAGATGCGCGTGATCGGTTGACTCCAGTCCTGGGGGATTTGTTTAGATAGTAGATTGTATTATTATGTTTGCTTAAAGACTTAGAGAAAATTTTTATACTCTGTTGCTGGTTATTATTGATTTTTGAGAAATTATATTAAAACAAATGTGTAGTTATGTGATGGTTGGCTAGCCTAGTTCCACGATAGGCGCCATCACGACCTGTTAGGATTTGGGGTCGTGACAAGTTGGTATCAGAGCTCTAGGTTACATAGGACTCAACGGTCATGAGCAGGTTTAGTAGAGTCTTGCGGATCGGTACGGAGACGTATGTACTTATCTTCGAGAGGCTGCAGAACCCTTAGGAAACATCCTACATTCTTGAATTCTTGTCGTGCGAATCCATTTTATTCAGCCAAAAGCGTAACTCTTTGAATTCCTTTCATGTATTTGAATGCACACGCGAGCGCTTGATATCAGTTGTACGTCGGCGGATGGTGACTTCCATGGGTGAGATGTGATTGTTAGCATGTTGATAATGGTCCAGTCGGAAGGACTTGAGGCCGGATTTTGTCTGTGGCTTGAGTGCTGAGATTTCGTTTTTGTGAGCACATATGTTGGGGGACTTATATATCCGTTTGTGCCCTTATTAAAGGGACTTTGTGACTACATGGTGAGTGTGATCGGATAGTTAGATGTGTTCAGGTTGTTTGATTGTGATAAAATGAATTGGCGGGAGATGTGGCAAGAACCATTGAGTATTTGACTTATGTATTGAGTTAGAAGATGGCTTCGAGTTGTGAGTGTATTGAAGGACCTCTCGTGTAGCGTAGTTATGGAGTGAAGTGGATTTTCATGTTGTGTTATGAGCTCCTGGTGATGTCTTTTGAGTTGACCCATGCCCCAACGACGTTTGTGTATTCGACTAACGGTGTATTTCAGCCTTGTTAGCACTCCTTTGTTATTGTGTTCATTGATGGCATCCTGTCGTACTCTCGTAGCCAGGGGTAGCATACTCATCATTTGATGATGGTATTATGAGGATATAGGGAGGAGAATCTTTGTGCGAAGTTCTCCAGGTGCGAATTTGTGGCTCAGTTCAGTAGCATTCTTGGGACACGTGGTGTCCAGTGAAGGTATCCATGTGGTCAGACGAGTGTGAGTAGAGCTTCTAGAAGCTCAAGATTTCCTTGACCACGGCTCCAGTGTTAGTATTGCCATCAACTTCAGGTTCTTATACCGCTTAATGGGATGTCTCGAGGGCAGGCAGTGGTTGTGTTTTAATGTATGAAAGTATAGTGATTGCGTGATAGCGATGATTTTCGGAAGTGTATAAGGGGATATCATTTTGAGGTTAAGCAAGCAGGGGTATCTCCTGCGGGTTTTCCTGAGGTGTGTGACCCTTCTATTGATCTATAGTAAGTTCTCTCTATCAGTAAATGATGTCTATTGTAATCTGAGTTTAGATCGCTTGTGGGAGTTGGCATGACCATTACAATGGTGGATGCGAGATTTGCATTTTATTTGAGGGTTAGATAGTTTGGGTCATATGAGCTTATGGAGGATTTAGTTGAACCTCACCACAATATGGTGGCAGTGATAGAGTATGTGAATCGTGAGTTATTATTTGTCCGGATCTTTGGCTTTGAGCCAAAGTGGGGGAGTCCGCTAATGATAAGTTGATTACACGATTATGTGTTGTATTGGTTTCGGTTCGAGGTATGTTGGTGAATCAGTTATCACCTGCAGAGGTGGAGTCTGGGAATGACTCGAGTAATGGAATTTCTTCGATACAGGTTGTAATGTACTTTACGGATAATGGAATTTATTGAATGATTAAGTTGCACTAGTAAGTGTAGTGTGTGCAATGTATAAGTGTGCTTGTTGCTTCAAAGGTGTGGATTACTTTTCTAGTATGTAGATTGCAAGTGGGGTCAGGTCGTTTTTTTTACTTAGTTAGTGTAATTGAAATTGCATAGAGTGAATGACGTTCGAGAATGGTTCAGACGGATTCAAGGTTATATGTAGCGATTGAGGGTCTTCAAGGTTTGAGAAGGGTTAGAACTGAGATTTACGGGGAAGGTGTCAAGGCTTGTGGTGTATTTGCATTATCATGGATTCTATCCATCGGTATCAGGGAAGTGGAGGTAATGACTTAAATTCGCAGGAAGTCTCTTCAGGGTAATGTGGTGCTTTTGGGGATATTTGAGAGAGTATTCAGCGGCTTATGAGTCTTAGATAGTATATTTTATGCTCGGGTTTCGTGCGATGAGTCGGGATTTAGAATTGTGATATTATGGCAAGAAGAAGTATCAATTCGAAGGTAAGTCAGAAGGAACTTGAAGGAATAGGAAAACTTGGTAGTAGGTCGGAACGACACGATAAGGGATACAATTAGCTCGGTGGGTCTTATGAAGTAATGAGTTGTTACATGTGTTTCTTAGCAATTCTCATGGGATTTGGTGGCATGAGTAGCTTGGTTGAGTTAGAAGGATTCAATCCTGACGGTTGGTGTTGTACAAATGGGATTCGGGGAGTTCTTGATGGTTTCTACCACGGTTAGAGAGGTATAGTTTCTACTGGCATGAGGTGCAGGTGATGTATAGTGATTTTGCTTCTAAATGGGATCAAGTGGAAAATTTCTTGGCTAGTTGAGTGCGTAGTTTCTTATGGCTTGGAAGGGATTATGAAGTTCTCATATTTATCATAGATTGCATGGCATATGCGGTATTTTGTGTATAGTGGAGAGTGGAGAGTGGCATATGTGAGGTTACAGTTCAGTTCTGGAAGGAAGGTCAGCACTGGCAGTTTCAGATGACTAGGTAAAGGATACCACTATTGGGTATCTTGATAAGGGTATACATTCAGAAAGGGCATTGTGTTGAGTTAAGGGTGCTTCATTGGTGTTACGACGCTCTTTTGATTCACTGTTGATATTCAAGGTTGCTTGGTATCTCGGAAGAATTTTAGGGGTATCCCTCGTGGAATGGTTGAGTATCAGGGATGTGTTATATATTCGAGCAGTGGAGTGGAGATCAGATATAGTAATTTGTGCGCTTCAGGGACTTCGAGACTAGGAGTTTTCATAAGCATATTTTTTTTTTGCAGTTGTGAACTACGAGGATGCAAGCAAAGCTAGTCAGGTGTTAGTATATGCCATAATTCAGTCATTATGAATGTTCGGAGAGTTATATACCTGTTGTGGGTGACAGAAGTTGACTTAGAGTTATTGGTAGGCTAGTATGGGTGTGTGTCCTACACCGAGTCGGAAGTGTTGACTCCGAATTGCTATTGTTGAGGGATGTACCATTCGATTGTCATTGAGCTTATTCATGTTTTGGAGTGATATATGAGTTACCTTTCGATGTTTCGAGGAGTTATGATCGTTGGTTATATATGCATAGGGTGCGGTTCTATCTGAGCTTTATAGCGAGATTTGGGTAAGGTAAGTAATTGGGGTGTTGCAGGATTGAGACGTATTGGTGATGTACTTTCTGGTTCGGGTGGCATGGTATCGTCCGATTTCCCCCGTGGTTATGGAAATGCACTTTGAGTAATTGATTTTGAATTTCGCATGGTTATTGATTTTGAGCAAGGTGGCTTGGATGTCATGTGGTCCAGCGGTTGGATGGGATCACGCTTTGCAGCTGAGTTAGGTGAAGGTATGATCCTTGGTGTCGGATTTGTGTGATATGGTTTCAAGATGTGTATCAGGCTTGTCGCATGATGTGGTAATGGCAAGAGTAATGGCAGGATAGTCCTCTCGTGTGAGTCTTCTCTATTTTATGAATTGAGCTCTTGGGATGTTGTTATTGAGTGCACGAGTTGCACAAGTTATGGCTCTGGATGGTATTGATGTTGATCAGACGAATGGTTGCTGGTTTCTACGTGTTTCTTTCATCATCGGCACCATATGAAGGTGTTAAATCGAGGCTTTGCTTGATAAGTTATTTACCGGTATTGGGTTATTATGAGCAACTATTGTGGTTAGGAGTCATCGCTACGAGTGTTGAGTTATGTGGTATACTATGTGATTACATCTTGGGTTACATATATGGCTTGATACAGCGTGTTCAGACTATTTCAGCTTATAGTCGTGGAAATTTGAACTTGTAAATTATTTCAGAAGTGGAAACTTAGTTCTAAGGTTTATAGGTCAGGATTGGATTTCGAAATTTCAACTGTGTTGTTCTATTAGACCTATATGGGGTAGGGTGACGTGGAATCACCTCCGGATATGTGCATGGTAGGTTACACGGAAATTTTGGTGGCGTTTGGAACAGCTCCAGGCACGTTCGAGGACGAACGTATGTTTAAGTGGGGGAAAATGTAACGACCCGGTCGGTTGTTCTGTAGAATCTGCATTATTATTACTGTTATTGCCTTGTCATAGGTTGGTCATGCTGTTTATGATGTGTTAGAGTCGGCTGACTCGGGTTCAGAATGACTGTAGTGAGAATTAAGACACTTAGTCTCTAAAAATAGCTTTAAAGTTGGAAGTTGACTTTTGGTAAACGACCTCAGAATGCGGATTTTATGGCTCGGATAGCTTTGTTAGGTGATTTGGGACTTAGGAGTGTGTTCGGAATATTTTTGTGATGTCCGGTGTAGAATTAGGCTTGAATTGGCGAAAGTTAGTTTTTGGCGATTTTCGATCGACAGTGGAAAATAGACTATCGGGGTCGGAATGGAATTCTGACAGTTGGAACAGGTTCGTAATGTCATTTTGGATATGTCTGCAAAATTTCAGGTCAATCAGAGTTGTTTTGGATAGTCTCGGCGCCGTTGGTGGAATTTAGGAATTTCAAAGTTGATAGGCTTGAATTTGATGTGATTTTGGTGTTTTGATGTTGTTTTTCGAAGGCTCGACTAAGTTCGAATGATGTTATGGGACATGTTGGTATATTTGTTGAGATTTTCGAGGGCCTCGGGTGGATTTCGAAAGGTTAACAGATCAATTTAGACTAGAAGAAAAGCTGCTACATTTTTTTCACAGCAGCATGAACAGTAACTCGGGTGAACAGTAAAACACGTGAACAATATTAAAAAACAACCCTCTGCGACCATTAAACCCTTTTACACCATTTTGAACAGGAAAAGAGCTTTGAGGCGATTTTGAAGAGAGGAAATCATTGTTCTTCATTAAGGTAAGAATATTGGACCCTAAAACTCGATTATTTGTGATTAAGGAACAAAATATCAGTGTTTAATTCATGAAAATCAGTAGAAAAAGGTGGAGTTAGGGCCTGAGATTATGAGACCTTCTAGGGATGATTTGAGTGGTCAAACGAACTCTGATTTTCGAGTTCTTTATATGTACGGACTCGTGAGATGATGAAGAACATTTTGGTATAAAATTTTTCGAGTTCCGAGACGCGGTCCCAGGGGTCGGGTTTTGGCTAATTTCGGATTTTGTGCTAAAATTGGTATCTTTCAATTGGAATTCATTCCCTTAGCATAATTTACTGAGAAAGATCTGATCTTTATAGATTTGGAGCACTCGGAAGTTGATTCGAGGGGAAAACGCATTGCAGAGTAGATTTTTGGGCTAGTTTGAGGCAAGTAATGTCTTTAAATCCTGTCCTGAGGGTATGAAACCCCGGACTTTACATCCTTTCACGGATTTGGAGTGACGCACACACTGGATGACAAGTGTGGGGCGTGCACGAATTGGAAATTTGGAAAAATGTACCTTTTCATGCAACTATTGAATTACGAAATCGCTTTTAAAGTATATGATTTATAGTATTACTGTGTTTTGATATACTTGGGCTGTAAGTGTAACGACCTGGTCCGTCGTTACGTAGAACCTGCATTATAATTACTATTCTCGACTTGTCATAGGTTGGTTATACTGTTATTGATGTGTTAGAGTTGGTAGGCTTGAAATCGGAATGGTTGTAGTGAGAGTTTAGCCACTTAGTCCTTAAAAATAGGCTTAAAGTTAGAAAAGTCAATTGAGAGTTTACTTATTGGGAAACAACCTCAGAATGCGGATTTTATGGCTCGGATAGCTTCGTTAGGTGATTTGAGACTTAGGAGTGTGTTCGGAATATTTTTGTGATGTCCGATGTAGAATTAGGCTTGAATTGGCGAAAGTTAGTTTTTGGCGATTTTCGATCGACAGTGGAAAATAGACTATCGGGGTCGGAATGGAATTCTGACAGTTGGAACAGGTTCGTAATGTCATTTTGGATATGTCTGCAAAATTTCAGGTCAATCAGAGTTGTTTTGGATAGTCTCGGCGCCGTTGGTGGAATTTAGGAAATTCAAAGTTGATAGGCTTGAATTTGATGTGATTTTGGTGTTTTGATGTTATTTTTAGTGTTTTGGGAGTGCAACTAAGTTTGAATGATCATATATGAGGTGTTCGTATGTTTGGTTGGGGTCCCGAGGGGCTCATGATTGATTTCGGGTGATTAACGAAAGTTTTAAAGTTGGTAAAATGCAGCTTCAGCTGCTGGTGCTGGTGTGACCGCACCTGCAAAAGTGTGACCGCAGGTGCGGGCCCGCAAGAGAGAGAAGGGCACTGCAGGTGCGGAAGATTGGCTGGGTGAGAAGTTTCCGCATGTGCGAGTAAGTTGCCGCACCTGAGAGGCCGCAGGTGCGGGAGGTCGATCACAGGTGCGGAGTTGGGCCGTTTAATGAAAAGTCAGAGGTGCGGTTTTTTTGACCGCAGGTGCGGTCCTGCAGGTGCGGTCCTGCAGGTGCGGTCCCGCAGGTGCGATATAGAGGCCGCAGGTGTGGAACACCTGGGCAGAAGGTATAAATTGCAACCCTCCGCGACTTAAACCCTTTTTACACCATTCTTGTATGAACAGAGAGCTTTGGGGGCGATTTTTGAAGAGAGAAATCATTGTTCTTCATAGAGGTAAGTGTTTTGATCATTAAAAATCAATTATGGATGATTATAGAACATAATATCAGCGTTAAATTCACGAAAATCAGTAGAAAAAGGTGGGTTTAGGGCTTGAGATTTTGAGACCTTTAGGGATTTATTTGAGGGGTCAAACGAACTCCGATTTTAGTGTTCTTTATACGTACGGACTCATGGGATGAGGAAGAACAATTTGATATAAAAATTTCTGAGTTTTGGGACGTGGGCCCGGGGGTCGGGTTTTGACCAAATTCGGGGTTTTGAGCTAAACTTGGTACTTTTCAATTGAGATTCATTCCTTAAGCATAATTTGATGATAAAAATCTGAACTTGGTAGATTTGGAGCACTCGAAGGACGAATTTAGAGACAAGGGCACTGCAGAGTAGTATTTTATCTAGTTTTGAGGTAAGTAACGTTTCCAAACTTGGTTCTGAGGGTTCGAAACCCCGAGCTAAATGATTTATGACTATTGTTGAGGTGACGCACATGCCAAGTGACGGGCGTGAGGGCGTGCACCGGGTATTTGTGGCCTGGCTTATCCCATGGCCCCGCTTAGTGATTATTCCATGATGATATATGTGCATCTATTAATGTGGTAATTATGAACATGTTAGAAATCATGTTAAGTATAAATACTAGGCTTCACGCCGGAAATGCTAAGACCCGAGTGGTCGTATATTGCTGTCTCATGTTGTGATTATTTGATGTCATATACTCAGTCCTGTTATAGCATATCATTTCATATCTCAGTCTCAGTATTGTTAATTACATGCATACTTATCATTGTTTCGGGCTGATGGAGGCATTTGTGATCCATGTGAGTGAGACTGAAGAGTAATGACTGAGTGAGGCCGAGAGCCTGTTATTGAGACAGTTATGAGAATGGACTGCACACTGCAGCGATATTTAAATCATGCCTTCGTTGGCTTGATATGGCGCTTGGGCCACTAGGGCCCCTCCGGAGTCTTTACACCCCCAGTGAGCGCATTGATGATGATGGATGGATCTTCCCTAGGCATGGATCTTGTCCANTGTAATCCGGAGATGGATCTTCTCCGTGGGGGCTGGACTGGCCTTTTTCCTCAGTACATAGTGACTACGGTCACCGGTGTTTATGCATATTCCGGGATGGAACTTCCCTGGACCTGAGAGCCATATATAGTACTGAGTGGACTTCTGTGGGAGAGCTGTGACTTGTGAGCACTATGTGCATATCCATACTGGTTTCATACATATATTTTATGATGGCATGTAGATTATACTGGCATACTTGGCATATTTTCTCATCCTGATAAACTGTTAGCATGTCTAAATTCTGCATAATATTTATTGTAACATAACTGAGGTTTTGTCCGTCATACTTCTCAGCCCATAGTTTGGGTTCGTTACTTCTGAGTTGGTGTACTCACGTTAGCCCCTGCACCTTGTGTGTAGATCCAGGTGCACCGGGACCCAGTGGCGGATTTTGAGCAGCAGTCAGAGTTTCTATTGGAGTTGTCGAGGTAGAAGCTGGCGATCGCGACCTCGTCTTCTCTTTCTTATTCTACCTGTTGTTCTTTATGTTGAGACAATGTTGTCCATTTCTCCTTTTCTTTGCTTTATGTTTTAGTAGCTCATGACTGAGTGACACCGGATCCGGGGTTGGAAGTTTTAAATTTATTTCTTCAAATATTGTTTTAACTTCAGATTCTTAGTTTTATCAATAAATTCGTTTAAAAATCACATTTTTACTGGAAATTGAATTCAGCTTAGTTAAATAGGGAGGCTTTCCTGGTTCCACGACATGCGCCATCACGGCTCCGAAATTGGGTCGTGACAGTAAGCCATGTTTGGGTCCTAGTGCCGATCTGTTTAACCCCTTGGGGGCTATTTTACTGATATTCTCACTACTTTGAAACTATAATTTTACACTTAGTCTTTCTTGTGAAATTGTTGACACTCCTATTTGATGATATTACTATTTCTTGAAATGAAATACTATTTTGGGTCGAGAACCCCGTTTTATTTATGGCCCGAGTGGCATGTTGAGAGTGTCTGACTGAGTGAGGCCGAGGGCCAATGTTGTGAGGATATTTATGATATGAGAGAGGCCGAGAGCCTGAGAGATGATTGATGCCATGATGTGGCTTTTTTATAGCGCTTGGGCTGTAGGAGCCCTTCCGGAGTCTGTACACACTCCCAGTGAGCGCAGGTAACCGACTGAGTGCGAGTGCGAGTGCCGAGTGCCGAGTGATGAGTGATTGGGAGGCATGAGTGACAGTGAGGTTGTCCGAGGGGCTGATGCTGAGTGACTGTGAGGTGCTGAGTGACTGTTATTGAGTGATGGTGAGGTGTTGAGTGACTGATTATGAGTGATGATTTTGCTCGAAGGGCGGTTTAAAATGGTATTTTGTTGAGCTTTTGATTATGATTTGTTTCATCTTTCAAACTGATATTTTGGGAGTTTTACTGAGAAATATTGGAAATTATACTTGTTTCAAGGATTTTTACGGAAACTGGTTTTCGAACTTATGTATACTTTATTGAGACTTGATATTTTACGGTTTTGTGGATTGGTGTATTTGTTGCCGTGTGTTTCTTATTCTTCAGACTGTGATTTATTTTCATTACTACTGAGTTGGCGTACTCATCATTACTCCCTGCACCTATGTGTGCAAAACCAGGTACTGGTTCTGAGCAGTAGCCATTTGAGTTCATTCATCGTCAGCATTCGGGATTTCGAGATAACTGTCCATCGGCCGCAGCTTCTCCATTTCCCTTCCTTCATTAGTATTAGTATTTTATTCCGAGACATGGTTTATGACATTAGCAGTGTTAGTTTTATTCTTAGATGCTCGTTACCGGTTGACTCCAGTCCTGGGGGATTTGTTTAGGTAGTAGATTATATTATTATGTTTGCTTAAAGACTTAGAGAAAATTTTTATACTCTGTTGCTGGTTATTATTGATTTTTGAGAAATTATATTAAAACAAATGTGTAGTTATGTGATGGTTGGCTAGCCTAGTTCCATGATAGACGCCATCACGACCTGTTAGGATTTGGGGTCGTGACAATCATAAAATAAATATTTATTTTGTTTTAAAAATATTGCTCGAAAATTTCAAATTTTTTAATAATATTTTTAAGTATTGTATATTTACTTTATTTTATTTTCTAAACTTATGATTTATAAGTATCCTCACATTATCTCTAATTTATTTTTTATTATTAAATATTTTTAGTCTTTTATTTTATCTATTAGACTTGAGTGACGTGGACTTATCCATATTATGACCTTTTTTATCATAATATATAAAACTTTCTTAGCTCAAATATAAATAAGTTTTACCCTTTTTTTACTATGATAGAAAAATTGATTTTTTAAATTTTTTATCTATTTATTCATTATTTTTGCTATTATATTATTTAATACATAATATTATTACATTTTAATGTGGCTTTTCATTAGCTTGTTTGAAATTAATATCCATTTATAATTTTTAAATATTAATGTTGTCCTAAAATTGCCAAGTGGTTTCATTTTAGCTTACCACTTAGCTTAACCACAATGCATACTACCCTACTTTTAATATAATATAGATTGGAGTTTGTTTTCCAGAGAGAAGACCAAAGAGCTTTGACGCCTAACTAAATGATTAAGTGGCGTGGTGGACGGATTGAATTACTTTACTCTTAACCAAATGTTTCGAGTGAGTTTGAGCTACGGAAATGAAAAAATACTTAACTATCGTTTGGCCATAGATTCTCAAATTTGTTTTGAAAAATCTGATTTGAGTGAAGTTTGGTTTGAAGATGAAAATGTGTTTGGACATCAGTTTTCAAAATATATTGTCACGGCCCAAAATTCCCAACCTTAGGGATCGTGCTAGGCAAGCCAATGTTAGAGTCCGATTAGCTATTTTCCTTTGATTATCCATTTAAACATAATAAAATAAATTTAAAGTAAACTTAATCTAATGGTTTCCAAAGAATAACTCCAAATATAAAATAATAAACAAATAAATAAATCGAGCCACGAACTAATTATATTAATAACTCGAAGACTACCCCAGGGTCTGGTGTCACAATTCACGAACTACTAAAGAATACTACAAATAATGGCTGAAAGAAATAATATAACTGTTTTAAGGAAATATAAAACAATCTCTACGAACTAAGAGAAGACTCTCGGGATCTGCGAACGCCGGCAGATATACCTCGTGTCTCCGGATAATGAATAGCAGCTACTAAAAATCTCTATTGTTGGCTAGTACCTGGATCTGCGCAAAAGAGTGCAGAATGTAGTATCAGTACAACCGACCCCATGTACTGAGTAAGTGCCGAGTCTAACCTCGATGAAGTAGTGACGAGGCTAAGGTGGGGCAATTATAACTTAACATGCGACAATATATGTATATAATAAAGTAATAAAACAATCCTACGCGAACAAGAAAATATAACTGCAACAATGGATAAATAAAATAACTCAGTCGCCTATTCCAGGCCTCAGCTGTGATCAAGATCCCACATAAATTTCCAAACTTTACTTTAAAACAATCGTATGTGCACAATATGAGAAACAGTAGAGTGAAATAATAAAGCTTCCAAATCTTTATAATTAAAATCAGTAAAACATAAATATCCTCCCTCATCACTGTCTTGTTGCGGCGTGCAACCCGATCCCACATGTCCACCCTTATCACTATCATTTATTTCATCTGTCCACCCTTATCACTATCATTTATTTCCCATGCCCACCCTTATCACTATCATTTATTTCCCCTGTCTGTCCTTATCACTATCATTTATTTTCCCTGGCCGCCATTATCACTGTCATATTGTCCACCCTTATCACTATCAATTGATTTATTTATCAAAAACTTTCACAATTCAGGCCAAGCCTTTCACAACACGTTTATCTCAACAATTGTAAACAGAACACAGTATAACTCATAATCTGTATCCAATATTATTTCATAATGAAACCAACCAGAATATATGTAAATATCGTAACACTGTCATCCAGTTCAACCTTTATGTACCATAACAAAATCAAGGGAACAACCAATACTTTTAACATGCGTGCAAAAATACTTGACAATAATCTAATGAAAACAAATAGTCAAATAGCATATGCGGAATAATTCAATTACGTACTTGAACATATTTCTAAAAGCCGCCTATAAATGAATATTTTCATCTATTCACTCATGACCTTAATGAGCTCCAAATAGTTTATCTTATCCTACCGTTTTACATTTTTAAAGTCTGGGGTCCTACTCTACAATATTATCAATACTTTTTTGTTTGTTTGTTTATTGGTCTAAGGTTTAAGACTTCACTAAATCTTCAAAAGAAAAACATAAAAACGATAATCCAAATGCATTCTTGATCTATATAACATCAAGACAAAATTACACGTGACTCTTATTTAGGTATTAGATTTATTACAGCAAAGATCATCACTTGACCATATAAACCTCAACAATCATAAAACAGTCAAGCCGGGAAGCAAATAAATGGAAAACGGAAAAGGGATCATGGTAAACAACAATTTGGTAGTGCATAGGTACTCGTCACCTCACCTATACACTACACACAAGTAATTTCACATAACAATCAGGTCGGGGATTCTTATTCCTTCAAGTCAAGGTTAAACCAAGCACTTACCTCAACTTCGCAAGCCACTCACTGTTCAATTATAGTTTTTTCTCTTGAATTCACCTCCAATACACTCGAATCTAACAATAATTAACTTAATATCATTAATTAATGCTAAAGGAACTAACTTTACTGAAAATTATAATTTTTCCTAAGTTTTCTCAAAAAAAGTTAAAACCCGACCCCAGGTCCGCTTGGTCCAAACTCGGGGTTCGGACCAATTTACGTTTACCCATTCACCCATGAGCCCGAATATACAATTAGTTTCGAAATCTAACCTCAATTCGAGGTAAAGATTCGATTTTTACAAAATTCTCTAATTCTACCCAAAACCTCAATTTTTACCATGAAAATTCTTAAATTTTAATTTAAAAATGATGAAAAATATTGGGTAATTGAAATATAACCAAAAAAATTAGTAGAGAACACTTACTCCAAACCCTATGGTGAAAATAACCCAAATCCGAGCTCCCCAACTCAAAACATGGCCGAATGAACAAACCCTAATTTTATATACTTTTCTGCCAGCTATTCTGCCTCGTTTCTCGTACCAAACTATTCCGAAACTTGATTTTTATGTCTCCAGTGGATTCTTTGTGAAATTCTGGTCAAGTTAGGATTTTGAATCACTCAATTTGACCTTATAATGAATGATATATGTAGGTTTTAATATTTGTAAATAGTGCAGATTTTTAAATACGCTGCCAGTGGAAATTTCGTAATTAATCTGAAAAGTTGGCAACCTTAGTAAAATGACCATAAAATCCTCATACGATGTCCAAATTCAACGATTCTTTTTGCTACGAGTCCGTAATTACGATACGTATCTAATACTTCATTCAAAACAGAAATCGGAGCTCATTTGTTCAATATGATATCATTCATGCTTGAAGAAACGACGTCAAAGCATAAGAAAGAACGAGCGCAACACAACCCAAACCTATTCGAAACTAACCCGAGCCCTCGAGGCTTTAAACCAAACATGCACGCAAGTCTAAAAACATCATACAGACTTGCTCGTGCGATCAAGTCATGAAAATAACATGTAAAACTATGAATTAAACTTCAAAACTCATCATTTTTCTCAAGAACACTTCAATTTCACTATTTCTCAACCGGACGTCCGAATCACGTCAAATAAACTTCGATTCTCACCAAAATTCACAATTAGTATTAAAATACTATAAAAAATCTGTACCAAGCTCTGGAACCAAAATACGAGCTCGATACCAATGCTTTCAAACATTAATTCTTTTCTTTATTTCATTAATAATCCAGCAAAACAATTTCTTTCAAAAATTGATTTCTAAGGTTTGGGACCACGACATTCATTTCCGGGCATACGCCCAAGTCCCATATTTTACTTCGGATCTACTGGGATCGTCGGAACACAGATCCGAGTTTGTTTACTAAAAATGTTGACTTAAGTCAACTAAAACTAAATTTTAATTCTAAAAATTATTATTTCTTATATTTTCACATAAAAGCTTTCTGGTTTCACGCCTGGACTGTGCACGCAAATCAAGATAATAAAAATTAGTCTTTTATGGTTAATAAGCCTAGAACGGAGTGTTAATTCATAAAATGACCCCTTGGGTCATTACAATCTCCACCTCTAAAACAAACGTTCGTCCTCGAACGGACATAGAAAATTACCTGAATTGGCAAAAAAATATGGATATCTACTCTGCATGTCCGACTTGGACTCCCATGTCACTGCCTTAATGGGTGCCCGGGTAGACTTCAAGAGCTCTTGCTCTGCCTATCCTCCTACTTCTTATTCTGGGGGTCATAAACCTTTCCATTGCACTCGAACTGTAGGAAAACTCTTAGACCTCAACTGACGAACCTGCCGGTCTAGAACAGCTACCGGCTCCTCCTTATAAGTCAAGTCTTTGTCCAACTGGAAAGAGCTAAAATCTAACACGTGGGATGGGTCACCATGATATTTCCGGAGCATGGACAAGTGGAATGTCGGATGAACTGAGGATAACCCTAGAGGCAACGCAAGTCTATAAGCTACCTCCCCCACTCTATCAAGAATCTCAAACGGCCCGATATACCTAGGGCTCAAATTACCTTTCTTTCCAAACCTCATAACACCCTTCATGGACGACACACGAAGGAATACCCTCTCTCCAACCATGAATGCCACATCAAGAACCTTACGATCGGCATAACTCTTTTGCCTAGACTGAGCTCTGCTTTTGTCTCTTCCCCTAATCGTAGCTGTCATTGGGGCTTCATCTCCTGTCCGGTTGTAGATGTTTTGCGCGTTGTCGAGATTTGTGAGAGGACGAGAATAGACAATTTCAATCATCAATGGTAGAATAAATTCGCATGATAGAGTAGAATAGAAGTGAAATTGTTCCTAACTTCATAGTCTCTGAGAGATAAGTACAGACATCTCCGTACCGATCCTTTAGACTCTACCAAGTTTGTTCGTGAATTGTGAGACCTAAGCAACATAGTGCTCTGATACCAACTTGTCACGACCCAAAATTCCCAGCCTGAGGGATCGTGATGGCGCCTAACACCACACTTGTTAGGCAAGCCAATGTTAGAGTTCGATTAGCTATTTTATTTTGATTATCCATTTAAACATAATAAAATAAATTTAAAGTAAACTTAATCTAATGGTTTCTAAAGAATAACTCCAAATATAAAATAATAAATAAATAAATAAATAAATCGAGCCACGAACTAATTATATAAATAACTCTAAGACTACCCCAGGGTCTGGTGTCACAATTCACGAACTACTAAAGAATACTACAAATAATGGCTGAAAGAAATAATATAATTGTTTTGAGGAAATATAAAACAGTCTCTACGAACTAAGAGAAGACTCTCGGGATTTGCGAACGCTGGCAGATATACCTCGTGTCTCTGGATAATGAATAGTGGAAACTAAAAATCTCTACTGCTAGCCTCGACGAAGTAGTGACGAGGCTAAGGCGGAGCAATTACAACTTAACTTGTGACAATATATGTATATAATAAAGTAATAAAATAATCCTACGCAAACAAGAAAATATAACTGCAACAATGAATAAATAAAATAACGCAGTCGCCTATTCCAAGCTCAACTGTGACCAAGATCCCACAGAAATTTCCAAACTTTACTTTAAAACAATTGTATGTGCATAATATGAGAAACAATAAAGTAAAACAATAAAGCTTCCAAATTTTTATAATTAAAATCAATAATACATAAATATCCTCCCTCATCACTGTCTAGTTGCGGCGTGCAACCCGATCCCACTTGTCCACCCTTATCACTATCATTTATTTCCCCTGTCCACCCTTATCACTATCATTTATTTCCCTTGCACACCCTTATCACTATCATTTATTTCCCCTGTCCGCCTTTATCACTATCATTTATTTCCCATGGCCGTCCTTATCACTATCATATTTTTCATTCATATCACTATCAATTGATTCATTTATCAAAAACTTTCACAATTCAGGCCAAGCCTTTCACAATATATTTATCTCAATAATTATAAATAGAACACAGTATAGCTCACAGGTTGTATCCAATATTATTTCATAATGAAACCAACCAGAATATATGTAAATATCGTAACACTGTCATCCAGTTCAACCTTTATGTACCATAACAAAATCAAGGGAACAACCAATACTTTTAACACGCGTGCAAAAATACTTGGCAATAATCTAATGAAAAAAAATAGTCAAATAGCATATGCGGAATAATTCAATTACGTACTTGAACATATTTCTAAAAGCCGCCTATAAATGAATATTTTCATCTATTCACTCATGACCTTAATGAGCTCCAAATAGTTTATCTTATCCTACCGTTTTATATTTTTAAAGTCTGGGGTCCTACTCTACAATATTATCAATATTTTTTTGTTTGATTGTTTATTGGTCTAAGGTTTAAGACTTTACTAAATCTTCAAAAGAAAAACATAAAAACGATAATCCAAATGCATTCTTGATCTATATAACATCAAGACAAAAGTACATGTGACTCTTATTCAGGTCTTAGATTTATTACATTAAATATCATCACTTGACCATATAAACCTCAACAATCATAAAATAGTCAAGCCGGGAAGCAAATAAATGGAAAACGGAAAAGGGATCATGGTAAACAACAATTTGGTAGTGCATAGGTACTCGTCACTTCACCTATACACTACACACAAGCAATTTCACATAATAATCAGGTTGGGGATTCCTATTCCCTTAAGTCAAGGTTAAACCAAGCACTTACCTCAACTTCGTAGGCCACTCATTGGTCAATTATAGTTTTTCCTCTTGAATTCACCTCCAATACACTCGAATCTAACCATAATTAACTTAATATCATTAATTAATGCAAAAGGAACTAACTTTACTGAAAATTATAATTTTTCCTAAGTTTTCTAAAAAAAAGTTAAAACCCGACCCCGGGCCCGCTTGGTCCAAACTCGGGGTTCGGACCAATTTACATTTACCCATTCACCCACGAGCCCGAATATACAATTATTTTTGAAATCCGACATCAATTCGAGGTAAAGATTCGATTTTTATAAAATTCTACCCAAACCCTCAGTTTTTACTATGAAAATTCTTAGTTTTTGATTTAAAAGTGGTGGAAAACATTGGGCAACTGAAATATAACAAAAAAAAAATAAGTAGAGAACACTTACCCCAATCTTTATGGTGAAAATCGCCCAAATCCGCTCCCCAACTCAAAATATGAGTGAATGAACAAACCCTACTTTTATATATTTTTCTGCCAGCTATTCTGCCTCGTTTCTTGTACCAAACAATCCTGAAACTCGATTTTTATGTCTCCATAGATTCCTTGTGAAATTCTGGTCAAGTTAGACTTTTGAATCACTCAATTTGACCTTATAATGAATGAAATATGTAGGTTTTAATATTTGTAAATAGTTCTGATTTTTAAAAATGCTGTCAGTGGCAATTTCGTAATTGATCTGAAAAATCTGGCAACCTTAGTAAAATGACCATAAAATCTTCATACGATGTCCAAATTCAACGATTCTTTTTGCTACGGGTCCGTAATTACGATACAGATCTAATACTTCATTCAAACCAGAAATCGGAGCTTAGTTGTCCAATATGATATCATTCATGCTTGAAGAAACGACGTCGAAACATAAGAAAGAACGAGCGCAACACAACCAAAACCTATTCGAAACTCATCTGAGCCCTCGGGGCTCTAAACCAAACATGCACGCAAGTCTAAAAATATCATACGGACTTGCTCGTGCGATCAAGTCATGAAAAGAACATGTAAAACTATGAATTAAACCTCAAAACTCATCATTTTTCTCAAGAACACTTCAATTTTCTCAACTGGACGTCCGAATCACGTCAAATAAACTACGATTCTCACCAAACTTCACAGTTAGTATTCAAATACTATAAAAAATTTGTACCGAGCTCTGGAACCAAAATACGAGCCCGATACCAATGGTTTCAAACATTAATTCTTTTCTTTATTTCATTAATAATTTAGCAAAACAATTTCTTTCAAAAATTGATTTCTAAGGCTTGGGACCTCGGAATTCATTTCCGGGCATACGCCCAAGTACCATATCTTACTTCGGACTTCCCGGGATCGTCGGAACACAGATCCGTGTCCGTTTACTAAAAATGTTGACTCAAGTCAACTAAAACTAAATTTTAATTCTAAAAATTATTATTTCTTATATTTTCACATAAAAGCTTTCCAGTTTCACGCCCAGACTGCGCACGCAAATCGAGGTAATTAAAATTAGTCTTTTTTATGGCTAATAAGCCTAGACGGAGTCTTAATTCATAAAATGACCCCTTGAGTCATCCCACATATTTCCCAAATTTGTTTTGGAAAAACATTAAACATGACTTATACCCACAAGTTCTAAAAACTATCACAAATATCCAACAATACCATTATCAATAACATTCATTATATTATCGCAAACCATAATCTTGAACATAAATAAATTTGGTACAAAATTATCATTTTTATAATGAATTAGATGATACACTATCAGATGACCAAGAACACGAAGCAACATTTTTACAAAATAATAATTGGTGGACTCTTTTATAAAATATAAAAGTTTGGGGCAATTTTTAAAAAATCTAATAGTGATGTTTTGGCCAAAACCAGCTATTGCAAAATCTATGGCCAAACATGTGTTTGCCAAATAAAACTTAAATTTATTTTGACAAAATCTATGACCAAACGGGTCCTTAATAAGGAACACTTCTCTCTTAAATGTTAATTGTACGGCACTGCTCTCTTAAATGTGGGGTCGGTAGATTCCAAATATCAAAGGGAAAAAGTGTGTTGGAGGAGAATCAAAAATAGTTTTTAAGAAGCAAAAAAATGCATCTTCTCTCCAAAAGTACTTTACTGAGAAACTCTTTTGAGAAAAACACACGGCCAAACAAGCTAGTAGAAGACAAACTCCTTAGATATATATATCTGGATGTATCGACTAGAAGTTGGATAAATGGATGGCCGCTGAGTTACAGTATGTTCTCAGCTCAGGGGAAGTTGGAGCTACATAAAGATGAACAAAAGCTCCTGAACTAATAGCTAACTTTCCGCTTATTAAATCTAACAACTTTAGCTAGGAAATCAGAAGACTTTCTCCATCGAAGCCTAAATCAGAAGTTGAACGCAATAGTGAAGGGGGGGAATCATAATGCTGCTATGCACTCGACTTCAATCCTTGCATCCATTGGCAGTGCTGCGACCTGATAAGTCGCACGAGCTGGTGCAGGAGATTGAAAATCTGCAAGATAGCCAAAGTTAGATTTACATCATCTCACATCGCATCGAGTACATGAAGCAGCATGCTAAAGTAGACATTCTTTATAAATGGCTAGTTCTAGTATAAAGTGGACAAAGATTTAACACTGGATTTCTTTCTCTTACATGCAAAACCGGCTTCGAGTATTTTCTACTATTGAGTTTTGTTATAGTTTGTCTCACAAATTAGCAATTCCAACCATCAGTGACAACAGAAGTGACCATACTCACCTTACTATGTGCATTTTTCTCTGAGAATTTAGAACATTATATGGACACTTTTCCTTTTTTAAACACATTTTCAAGGTTCCTAACAGTCTAATTACTAACAGGGGACTAGCACAAACAGAAAGTTTATACAAGGAGCATTCAAATGCAGAATACAATGTCAATTGTTTTTACTATGTCGTTAGAGCTCAGAGTACAGGTGTCCCATTATAGGCACCCACGATTTCTACCAGCAAATAAAAACTGGTTTAAGTTCATCCTAATCACCTCCTTTTCAGGTCTCAACGAATTTTCATTTTGAAGAGCATACCGTACGACCTTTAATTGTTTTTGGCAGAAAATAAAGTTGGATCAGTCCAAAAGTTTATGCACTATCTATTAGGTACCCCTAACAGAATTGGCAAAAGAAAAGTAGGCAGGCAAGGAACGAGCCTTTTGCAACCAACTAAGAAGTATGAAATGCAGTACATCCAGCTTTATATTTCTGCTTGACTACTGTTTAGACCACAGAACTTTTTTTAAAATTCGTTGTTCAAGTTTTCAAGATGATCTTGCTTGTGGAAAACAGTGGGAAGAATCTCATTCATAAACACTACACAAAAATCAAAACTAGTTTTCTCGGTATAATGACTCACATTTAGCATAAATCTCATTCACTGTCTTGAAGTCCTTCAGATCAGCTAACCTGTAGAGATAGAATTGTTCAAAATCGATAATCAAGACTATAATGAGAGCACAAATTTAGGGGGTCAGGAGAAGAAATAAAAGATCATACAGGATGGTCGTCTTAACAACTGCAGAGTAGCTAACGCCACTTGCTTTAAGTATCTCCCCCATATTCTTGAGAACCTGGATAACAATATTAAGCTCAGATATCTTAGACTCAGTGTTTTGAATCTGAAATAATTTAATATCAATAACCCGAATTATAATCATGACATATGGATGCATAAAAACTGCAAAGATGACCAAGTACTAAAATACCTGCTCTGTTTGATCCTCCACACTGTCTGAGACAAACTTGCCAGTCTGCATTCAGTTTGAAGTTAGTTAAACGTTGCATAAAGCAAAGGCACGTGATGGAAATAGTACATGGATAGTTTCAAGCTTTTGATAAGAGTAAGTATTTGCAAGAACTGATGCGATAATATCACGAACCTCCGGAACAAGACCCAGAACCCCAGAGACAAAAACAAAATTATTAGCTTTGATGGCTTGAGAGTACGGCCCCAGTGCTGCTGGAGCCTTATCAGTGTGAACAGCCTCCTTTATACCTAGTGGCATACAGATGTTCATTAATAAGGTTAAGAACTCTTTGAGATATAAGTTGGGAAAGTGGAAATTTGATAATGTGTGTGAGAGCAATTTCCCTAAAACCATGTAAATTTAATTATTTATAGATATAATGCTGCCTTGTTAACAATAATTCCTTGTTAACATAAATTTGTGGTACACAAATTAAGAGGTTATATATATATATATATGTGAGTTAAAAGTAATTACTGGTGTTGTCTATAGTAATTGCATATTGACAACTTAAAAAGTAACAGCAAGCAACCTGCTACATTGATAGTATAAAAGTTCTTTACACTCAGCTTATATAACTTAAAAAACATTATCCAATTACCTTGTTATATAATAAGTTGCCTAATATCATTCATCAGCAAAAAGCAATTAAGTATAACTATTTCTGTATTTCAGCAACAATTTCTAATGCCACTTGTGATAACGAATGGAACAACACATAACATACTGCTTTCCTAAAGCAGGATTATAATCCATGCCCAAATTACAAACTGAACTCTAAGATCGTATACAAGTCAGAAAATAGAAAGAAAACGTCAGAAATTACAAAGAAACTGTTCTAGTGCTTTGAATCCAACATAAATGATACTTCGCGTCAAATTCAAATAAGTTCAGGCTGAATAATGGATCCTTTAAATCCATTCTGCCCTATTCCAAACCAACAACACTAATCAACCAGCTAAAAATCCCAACTTTAGTAAATCATGTACAGAATAGATATAGATAAGGCAGATACTCCATCTGTTTCAATTTATATGGCACACTTCTCTTCTTAGTCCATTCATAAAAGAATGACACATTTATATACAACAACAACAACAAACTCAGTGTATTCCCACAAGTGGGGTCTGAGGAGGGTAGTGCGTACGCAGACTTTATCCCTACCTTTAGAAGGTAGGGTGGCTATTTCCGGTAGACCCTCGGCTTAGGAAAGATAAAGGGAAAGGCCAATGACAAGCAAACCAATCGGAAAAACAGGCAAAAACACAGAATTATCACTAGTTAGTACAGTTAAAACCGAAGCGAAGACAACCACAAGTAATAACAGAAATCCAAAAAGACAAAAATACAAAAGACACTAAGTGGTGTACTAAAGCTACTGTAACAAAACAAAGACAAAGCTCGACTAGCATTTGTCATGTCCTCAGTGAGCTGGAGCAACGCCATATCTTTCCTAATCACCTCTTCCCAATACTTGGAAATAATTTAGCTTTAAACTTATCGTTTTATCTATTTTACCTTTAATGACAAGCTTTTATAGCCACACAAATGTTATAATACCACAAAAGCTTTTACCTTTTATGCTTTAAAGACCACAAGTTTTACAAGTTTTCTTATTTCTCTAAACTTCATATCGAGTCAAAATGTGTTACTATATAAATTGAAACGGAAGGAGTAGATATCTACATCAATCAACTCTATGCCTCGATACAAACTAGTTATAATCGGCTATAATAATCCCCTATATCCATTCCATTCAATTTGGATGGTACCAGAAGCCAAATTTTCTTTTAATACAAAAACAAGTAAAGTATGTAAATAGAAGAAGACATTCTATTTATTCCTTTTTTTTTTTTTGGCCTCTCCTTGTTTTCTCCGGAAACTAAAGTTAAAAACTTTATTTATTTGTAATTTTTTTGCCAAATTTTAAGGAAAAGGGTAAATAGGAGACTCACTTGTATCAGTGGAAGTACTTAAGCAAGCAAAAGGCTTTGACCGAGCTAGTGAAAAAGAACGATGAAACTTTGCACCAGCAAGTGAGACACAGCCCACTCCAAACGCTACCGGAGCTCTGCTGCGTAGGGCGGCGACGTCCATTGTTGGCATTTGGAAGCGACTAGCTGCGGCGGCCCACGTCATTTTTCCGATTCTCTGTTATGCTTCTGCTGTGACCTTTTTTTCTGTTTTTTTCCGCTCCTTTTATTGCTGCCTAATTACGAAATATTAGGCATGGGCTACGGTCTCTAAAGCCCATATAGGCCCAAATGTTTTGCAGGACTGAATATAGGCCCATTTATTGTGGACGGCTATCTGCTACGTCTAGGGGTGGTAAAAATAGCACGGGCTAGCCAGTTTCGCACTGATAACTAAAAAATAGCTAGCATTTGCAAGATCATTAAAAAATAATCATTATTTTGTTGCAACACAGAAAGTTCTAGCATAATATACTGGAGATTGGTGCACATGTGTATGAACTTCCAGCACAATATGTTGGAACTCCAGCACACGGGAAGTTCCAACATAATATACTGGAGATTGGAGTATCTGTGTATGAAATTCCAGCATATTATGCTCAACCAATATATTATGTTGTAAGTTCACATGTAAAAATTCGAACTCCAATATATTATGCTGGAATATTTTTCGGATTTTGAACAGTGTTTTTGTTCAAATATATCTTTATATGAAAAGTGGCTAAATTTTGATTACTTTGAAATTGTGGCTGTTTTTCAATTACCACTTATAAATCTGGTTATTTTTTAATTTTACCCCTAGGGATGGGCAGAGTTTGGGCAAATCCGAAATCCGAAATTTTTGGATTATTGGTTTGGATTTTCAGATTACGGATTGGATTTTGAATTTAATTTAAAAAATTTTGGATTTCGATTGGATATTGGATTTGGTATATCAGATTTTTAGATATCCAAAAATCTAAAAATTTTATACTTTATATTTAATCCATTATCCACATGCCAATAGTAATTCGATACCCTACCCATTAGATATTATCTCATATATTCAATATCTATTACTAAGTTACTGTCAAAATACTTTCTATTTGGATATGATTTTACAATTGCTACTTCTTATCAGCCGTATTAATGTCTCGGTTGTCTATTTTTTATATAATAATTTCATTACTTAAATACGTTATTTGGATAATTGCAGCAAGATGATGAACTTTTCCGGTAATTTAACATGAGTACTTCATTTGGATATTCTTTTTTGTAAAAAGTAGAAACATCTCAACTTATACACTCAAAATCGAAAATGCGTAATATCCAAACCGATTAATCTGAAATCAAACTTAAAAAAGTCTGAACTTATTTGGATTGGACTTGGATTGTCATTTCTTCAGTCCGAAAATCGAAAATCCAAACCGAAATTTTCATATTCAATTTGAACTGCCTGAATGCCCACCTGTTAGGAAAATTAATCCCACAAAAATAATATTCACGGTATACGACTATAATAAATGTGGATTACTAAAATAATATAACCAACGGTAATAATAAGAGAAACAAGGACACCAGAATTTTTTACGTGGAAAACCCTTCTGAATAAGGAAAAAACCACGGCCCGAGAGGAGCAACTGATTTCACTATAGCAAGGATTTTACAATGATACCCAGTAAAATACTCCAAGACCACTAAACACTCAAACGAAATAACCATCTTTTGATTTTTTCACCTCGCTACAATACTGTTCAAACTCTCTATATTTTTCCTCATAGAGTATTTTGCTTCTTACTTAGTAAATCACTCTCTTTCTCTTTATTTGGTGTGTATTAAAAATGAAGGTAGAGGCACCTATTTATAGTTGAAGAATGCCCATATTTATATATGTAATGACATCAGTATTTACTTTAAAAGTCACCTGCCCAAATCTTTTCTAAATTGGTTGGCTTGACAAAACCAAAAGGAAGCTAGCTTCATCTTCTTTCACATGGGTCATGGGATGGACCCAATAAATCTTCCCCTCTAGTCCCATGCACCCGAAGGAGGTAACTCTAGTTTTTCATATAGAGTTAACGCTGACAAGTTCGTTGCATAGCTCAAACTTATCTCTTGGTACCACCTTGGTCATCATATCCGAAGGATTCTCACTTGTATGGATCTTCTTGACCTGTATAGATCCATCATCTATCCTTTCTCGAAATCAATGATATCTCACGTCGATATGTTTCGTCCTTGCATGATACATGATATTTTTGCTTAAGTCTATTGCACTTTGGCTGTCACAATAGAAGGCATACTCCTTTTGATGTAATCCAAGTTCTCGAAGGAACCGTTTCAGCCAAACCATCTCCTTTTCAGCTTCAGTAGTAGTAGTATACTCTGCCTCAGTTGTGGAGAGTGTGTAACACTTATGCAATTTAGACTGTCGTGATATAGATCCTACTGAGAATGTGAACATGTATCCTATAGTAGATTTACGATTATCAAGATCACCTGCCATATCAGCATCTATGTAGCTTTTCAAGCAGAGGCGGACCCAGGATTTGATGGTTAAGGGTGCCACTCTGGGACGGATGCACATTTAACGAAACGGTGTCATGCGATATTGCTTCGTCAATTTATTTTTTTACTAATGTATTAATATTGTATGGAAGCAATAAGTAGGAAAAAATAAAACCAATTGATATAAATTACCTCTTGGTGCATTGATTATGTGCTTGATTTTACTCTAAGAGGTCAGAGTTTCAAACCTCAACTAACACATCTTTTTTTGCAAATATTTGAGAAAATCGGTGTGGTTAAAATTGTGATGAAGTAGAATTTAATTCAAGAATTTTTCTAACTTAAGACTCAACAAAACCAATAGACTAAAGCTAGTTCTTATCTAGAAGTATGATAACTAAAGTTATTATTCCGAATCTTCTATAAATTTCGACAATGCTTACAAAAATTTCTGTCTACGCCCATGTTGCCATTGCTTTTAATGCAAACCGACCATAATGAAGAGATTGAACTTGGATGTACATTTAGTTGGTTCGAATTTTTTATTAATTCGGTTTGATTCGACCCAATTTGAATTAATTCAATTCGATTTAAAATATTGTTTTATGCATAAATGAATATGTTATCACAGAATCGAATAGGTTCGGTCTAATTCTCTGGATTCAAATTTGATTAAAAAACATAAAGTAAAATAAAATTTTAAATTAAAAAATACACCACTTCAATTTACATATAGCTCGATTAATATTATGTTTTTGATGCATCACTCTAATTTCTAAAAGTAATAAAACTACATTAGATGGATAAAAAGAGGAAATGATTAAAATCACATTCAAATAAATTTGCAGATCTAGAAAAAGAAAAATGAAGAAAATATACAATTTAAATAAATAATAAAAAAGAGGCTGTACAAATAAAGTGAATAACAAAGGTAAAGAAATTAAAACAATTTAAAAGGAGAATAAGGAAAAGAAAGGGAAGAGAAAAAAGATAAGAACAAAACAAATAACAAGGACTGCAACAGAGTCTTGATCCTGGGCATTTTAAGTGGCGTTCCAGTGCTTTAACTGTGGCACCTGCAGTCATTTTGTGACTTGGGGTGCCACCCGTTATATACGTCAATATTTTGAGGAAAATACCAGTACATATATACGAATTTACTCGAGCGATCGGGTGGCGTACCTCCCCCAATTCCCTACATAGATCCGCCCCTGCCTTCAAGACTGGATTTAATCTTCCAAAACACAAGCATTCATCTGAGGTTCCTTTTAGATACCTATGTATCCACTTCACAGCTTCCCAATATTCTTTTTCGGGATTATCAAGAAACCTGCTAACAATACTAACATCATGAGCAATATTAGTTCTGGTACATACCATTATATACATCAGGCTCCCGACGGCAGAGGAATATGGAACTTTAGCCATACTTTTTTTATCTTCCTTTGTTGTAGGATACACTGTCTTGTTCAACTTCATATGACCAGCAAGAGGCGTGCTAACTGGTTTAGCACTCATTATGTTGAAGCGTTTAAGTATACGTTCAATATAATTATGTTGTGACAGCAACAACTTACTATTTGTCTTATATCAGACAATCTCCATTCCTAGAATTTGTTGTGCTGGACCCAAGTTTTTCATGTCAAATGACTTGGACAAATCTTCCTTGAACTTGGCAATCAACTTCTTGTCTTGTCCTACAATCATCATGTCATCCACATATAACACCAAGATGATAAAGTTATTGTTAGAGAATCTCTTATAGTATAACATGGATCTGAAAAAGTCTTTGTGTACGCTTAACTTCTTATGAATGAGTCAAACTTCTTGTACCACCGCCTAGGCGCTTGTTTATCCTATAAAGACTCTTTTCAACTTGCATACCATGTGTTTCTTCGCCTTTACTTCAAAATCTTCTGGCTTAGATCTCTTCTTCCGAATCTCCATGCAGAAACACAGTTTTCACGTCCAACTGTTCCACTTCAAGATCTAGGCTCGCTACCAAGCTCAAGATTGTTCGAATATAAGTAATTTTGATAACAGGTGAGAAAATTTCATCAAAATAAATAACTTTCTTCTGTTTGAAACCTTTTACCACCAATCGAGCTTTGTGTATGACATCTTGAGCTTAAAGACCCACTTGCACTTGAGCAGTCTTTTGCCTTTTGGAAGTTCAACAAGTTCGTATGTATCATTGTTCTGTAGAGAAATCATCTCTTTTTGCATGGCTTCCATCCACCGGATTTGTTCCGGATGAGATAGCACCTCCTTGAAATTCTCTGGCTCCCCATCATCAGTGATGAGGATATTCTCCGAAAAAGGATACCTTGTGGACTCTACCTTCTCTCTTTCAGATCTTTTGAAAGCTTGTTCTTCTTCTTGTTGCTCTCTTTCTTCCTCTTGTGTACTCTATTGATACCCAATTTTTCCCTATATTTGTTTTCAAATGTATATATACCTTCAAAACTATGCATTAACATCAATTAATATTTTTTCATAATTTTATGCATTTTTAAGGATTTTAATTAACTTATCCCAGTATTTTTATTTATATAAATAATTACTAACTGCATTACAAATGACTTTATAACAATTTCATGATTTAATTTTTCTATTTATAGTTATATTAAGCTTAAATTATTTCACAAATAGCCACATTTACAATTCTTAGGTTACAATTGCAATAACTTTGCAATTATAGCCCATGCATGCATTATTACATTATTTTGCCAGAAAATAGCTTGGTGTATTTTTAAAATATTGAGCAATTATTTTAAAGAATTTCTATGCATAAAAATTATTTTTATAATCGGTTAATTATTGTTATAAAATATTTTTTATCAATTATTTGGATATTTAACAAATAGCCCTTTTTATTTCAGACTTAACCCTTTTAATACCAGCCCAAAGCCCCTTAATATTAACCCAAAAAAAACCCAGCCCAAAACCCCTTAGGCCCAACCTGCATACATGTCACGACCCAAACTGGAGGATCATGACTAGCACTCGGGCCATACTTGCCGAGCACCAACGTACATTTTATCTAGCCTTCTTATTATCTTTAAGGAATAACGAGATCAATATAAATGGTAGATATGGATCATGAACATACATCACATGGGATGACAAGATTGCTAAGAAACTACATAAAAGGTACGAGCTACAACGCTGCCATGAAAGACTATACAACAAAAATTAGCCAACAAGGCATACCAAACTATATATGAGTCGACACCTGTCTATGAGCCTCTAAAGGAGCATAATTAATGCAACATAGCCGGAACAGGGCCCCGACATACCCATAATATCTATAACAAAAATGCATACCAAGACCACGGCAAGTCCGGAGAAGGGATCTCGCCTATAACCGCTGAACTGGAAAGCCTATTGTGGTGGGGGAGCTTTGTCTACCTGTCTATCAGGACCTGCAGCACGACATGCAGCGTCCACAAATAAAAGGACGTCAGTACGAATAAAGTACTGAGTACGTAAGGCAGGAAAGCATAAATAAGAACATTAATGTAAAGAGAGATGTAGGAGATACAACCTGTAGCATCTGAGCGCTTCTAAGAGACATTAACATGAAATGCATGATACATATATACACATAATATTTTTAAACATCCGCCTCTGTGGGCATCATCATCATCATAGAACATTCGCCTCTGTGGGCATCATCATCATCATCATCATATCATACCCGGCCTCAAAGAGGACTCGGTAAACCCAACTGATCAGTGGTTGCACAATAGGTGCCATACCCGGCCGACTAGCGCATCTCGGTAGAGTAAAGTAGATACATATATATAATGCATGCAAGACTCATTGGAATCATGTTCTGAACATTTCGGAGCGACGTAAGGTCGATATTCTCCATACACATCATTAGGGCTAACTCTTCATCGAGAATCTTATAAGAATCGGGAAGTACCAACAACATTGATAACATAAAGAATAAGAGAAGCAACCTTAACATCATATGTTCCATACGAAGGGCAACAATGTAAGTACTGCTAGCTTCTAAGAGTAGAGTATCTTTGGAAGCTCGTTCATTACATTATGTACAATCAGAGTCGTGCAAAAGAAGGAAAGGAATATCCTCACATACCCCTTATATACTGCCCCAACCTCAAGCTATGCAAATGTCACAACTCCTTAATCTACAATTAGAGAAACGACACTATCATTATCGTTTAAGCGTCATAACTATTATGTATCGACCACAACCTATTTTACGATGAAACGGACAACACCTACCCTATTTATATGACTTCAAACAAGTTAAAATAATCACCAAACATCCCAACCAACATCAATAATAATCATATTGAGCCTCCCAAAATAGTCCACACACAACCTAATCACTTCACACATAAGACGACCACCGTAGTTGTGTCAAACGACCCGGAAATATTACAACGAACGACCAGATCAAAACCCTATATATATATGGTGTTTATCCAAAATCTTAATCCTCCAAAACTCCATAAAACAGTAGTAAAACACGCAGCCCAACAACAACACAAAACAGTCCGCTACAAGTCAAATAACCCGAACTCACGGCTTCCGATCACCGTCCCGTGAGTTCTAACTTTAGAAAACATATTTATCAACCTTCCTTGATATTTAAACACTTAAATACAGATATTATATGTTTCTTAAATATTAATTACCTTCAAAAACTCTAACTACAAAGAAAAAGGAGAGGCGGTATAATGACACTTACGTCTTAGGGATCATTTTGATGTTATTCCTTCTCGATTTCTTGCCCGGGATGATAATCTTCTTTGAAACCCTAGAATATAGTTTGAGGTTATGTTTATGGGTGTTCTATGGTCTTTTTATGATGAATAATGAAGAGAAAGCCGACCTAAGGTTTATATATATCAAGTTTGGAAAAGTCAAAGAGGTGCTAGCTTGGCATCCTAGGATTGGTCCATCTTCCGACGCTTATATCTTTTTATCCTAATGTCGTATGAAAGAACGGTTAAGAGCGTTGGAAACTAAATTCCAAGACCTTCAATTGGTATATTATATTTCCCAATAAGACCTCATATAGCACATGAAATGTATTGCTCAAAAAGCTCTAGTGATCCACCTACTTGTCACTTATGATGTCTGCGCAGTCTCGCGAAACTGCAAATATCTCTCTACGCCTACGTCGTATCGATGAATGGTTTAATGCATTGGAAACTAGACTCATATATATATATTAAATTTGGTTGGTAGATCATCCAATAATTCCAATTATATTGGGAGAAAATCTCAGTTACATTTGACCTAATTTTAAGCACATTATGAGTGTAACTTGTGAAGACCTTTGCCGACTTTTGTTCCACAACTTGCTTGACTTCAAAATGTAGAACACAACTATCATAAGATAAAAATTAACTCATAGCATAACCTACTTATTATGTAATGAACCATAGTCTCACCCTAAATTACATGTTATAACATTCCAAACTCGTCGACTTTCGACGGAACTTATTTTCTTCAATTGGTTTAGCTTCTAAGCTTTCCAACCCTCTTGGTACTCGTTATTCATGATCTTAAATATTTGTAACCTCCAATGTAACATGATTAACTTACTTTATATTCCATCAAATATAATCTTATTTCTGAGCTTACATCAATTGACTTACGATGTACTCTCACGTACGAAAACATGGGGTGTAACATCATTCCCCCCTTTGGAACATTCGTCCTCGAATGTTGACTAATGCACTTTTCCATATCTTAAGCAATAACTCTTACAAATAATTTAATATTGTATTTGCAATCTAGGGAGTTGTTCGGTGAATAAATCCAAAGGCTAGAACATTCCCACCTTTAGGCCTCTTTCTCACACCACAACTTGTGGTCGAACTCCTTTCAATGTCATAACTATTTCTACCTTCTTTCATGCAGCCTAGACAATTCTAACCTTGAATGTGCGTCAATGCGACTCTTATTTCCTTTTTTTTTTTTTTTTTATTTCTTGTTAGCTTTTAACCTATCTATATGATGATTCACTTGGTGAATAAATATTGTACTATGACAAGCTGTCCCTCTGTGCATCTATAGGTGTACTAAAGTTCTTTGTTTGGTATTTTGTTGAACTTACGACTATTGTTATATCTTGTTTCATAGCCTCAGTTATCTATGCTTATGGCTTTACCACTACTAGGTAGGTCATACTATACCATAACTCTTACTTCGGTTTATTATTATGGAGACTTGCCACCCAACTCCAGGTTTTTCTCTCACCGTTTATCCTATATGTATAAATCTAAGCCATTTAATGCTTCCTCATTACTGTCCATCTTAATAATGACAGCATAATCTCATCTCATACTTTGTAACTTTCATCTATTCATTGTTAATTCACCTTCATATTGATCTATATCTACCACAGATAATTTAAAATCTCTTATGTAATATATCGTCACTAGGGCTATCGGGGAAAATCTGAAGTGATTTTCCTGATCCACTTAGGGACGATACTTGTTGGTTGGTTTCCCAATGCACACGCAAGTGTACGTGGTCGACAAGTAATATAGGATT